>JAGFPH010000663.1:325892-360891 GCA_018207615.1 Philaenus spumarius | reverse complement strand
AACGTGGACTTTAAGAAAAGAAATGAAAGATAAAGAGATCATTATAATACCTTATTTCTTTTAACTCATATTTTAAGAAAATCAACTTCTCAAGACTTATATTACTGATTGAAGTTGTAAACGTAACCCCTAATAATGAATTCATTTTTCCAGTATCCAGGTCACTAATTTATATAATAAAGTACAATACCTTTTATTTTCCCTCAGTGAACCTCTTTGTTTAAAACTTGTTTAAAGTTTTGACTCGTTTCGAGATATTTATCTCATCATCTGAAAGTCCCTCTATGCATGTTTTTTTAAATGTGCCTTTTAAATGCATGTGCCTTTTTTTAAATGTGTTGTGTGTTTGTGTATGTGTATTTAACGTTTTGACGACCTCCATGCGTAGAGGGACTTTATGATGATGAGATAAATATCTCGAAACGCGTCAAAAACTTTAAACAAGTTTTAAACATAGAGGTTCACTGACGGAAAATAAAAGGTATTGTACTTTATTATAGGCCTATAACCCCAAAGTATAATTTACGCTATGTTTTGTTGAAGTATTACAGATGATGGGTGGAATCAGCTGTTATATTACATTGTTACTCACGTACGCATATACGTATGTACGTACCTTCGGACGTACACTCGCTTTTATAGAAGTTGTTAATCGGAGGAATTATAGGTCTACTACGAGGAAACTGAGCACTTTTTACCTTTGTATAATAATATGTAATTCTAAATTGTTTAGCCTCAAGTTGGGGGAGAAATACTGATATTTACAAATAATTTAAAAGAAATTTCATGCTTATAATAAGTTTCAAAAAATGCTATATGTTTATATAAAATACTTTTTCCGTTTTAACATAAATCAGCTGATTGATAGTACAGTCTTGGTACTATAATCAGCTGAAGTTGACCAACTACCCGGTATTCCACTCACTCCCATTGTCAAAGCCTACAGTTATCATTACACAAAACATTCGTCTATGTATTCCAAGTAAATGAATTTGAATAGTTTCGAAATAATTGCCGCTAGTGTACAGTTTTTCAAAAGACAAAATAAATACAATACCAAGAAGGTTTTCTATGAAAAGAAGAGTAGAAAAACAATGCCTACGATAAAGCACGAATGTAAACATTGTCTGTATTTTATAGGTTATGTTATGTATTGAGTGGGTTGAATCTATGGCTGTGGATCGCAATATATCATAACTTTCTGCTTTCTGATTTCTTAACGATTCAAAGCATTCTGCTGAAAGATTGATCGCCTACGTTCATTTTATAAGCGCCTCATAAAACATTTATATCGAGTTAAGTTGTATTTATTTCAGGGATTGAGAAGTAGAAGGAACAATATGTACAGGAGATTATGTATTAAAAAAATAAAATGCAATCGTTGAACGCACTAATGTTATTACATTTTTCTTTTGACATTTGTAAGAGATGAGCTAAAAGGGATACTTCAGTTGACAAGCCGAACTCCCACGGATGTCTGATCAATTCAAGATGGCCGTTGTTATTGGTTATTCTAAAGTTAAAAGAAATACAATACTAAAGTGGAATTCGATCTATTTTTCATAGGGTTTGGAATTCATGGATCTTATTTTGTTACGTTTATTAGAAAACTCGATTTGAACTTTTTCCAATTCTCGAAATGCTTGGAAACACAAATATTTAAGCGTTAAAGACTAAAAAATGTAGATTTAAAGTTTAGATTTGCTAAATTTATTTTTTAACATATGGTTGGATTTAAAAATATACGTGACTTGGTGGCTCCACTCGCCAACACCATTGGAATCTTCTATACACACAATCATGTTATGTTTTCTTTATAATAAAGGTGTATATTAATAACTCCAAAGCTAAGATGGTAAATAATGTTAAATGTTCAAATCAAATTATTTCGTATATTTATATAGAAGCAGTAATAATTAAGGTTAAAGGAACCAGAAAGGCTCAGGTCTACACCTTAATGAAAACCTAACCTAAAAGTTAGAAATACAAATAATTGCTTAAAAGTTTGAAATCAGATGTTAATGGAAATATTAGAGCAAACAGCTGTTTTATCTGTTATTTAATACAATTGGTTGCTGAGGTAATGAATGTAAATACCATAAATTCAAGAAATATGACGGTTTATCAGTCTAGACCTAACCTAAGATTTTTTTCCGACTAAATTTACAATATTGAAATAAAAAATATGTTTTATCAAAATGAATTATAGCCTATGTTACTCAGGGATAGTGTAGCTTTTTATTGGTAAAACAATTTTCTCATCGGTTCAGTAGTTCAAGACATTATCACCTACAAACAAAAATTGTTTACCTCTTTATAATATTAGTATAGATGGGAAAAATCTGAAAATATATATTCTTCTCATATAAACTGGGTATTATAAACATCATTATTAAAATAGACTAAATATATTATTAATTGTTAATGTATTTGAGATAAATTTCGAAAAGTACCCATTGCAGTCGCTACCATGGCCAACTTCCGAAAAATGTCTACTTTTTCCGTTCTCCAGACTTATAATCCATTATCATTCCATTATGAATATTTATAAACTTTTTACTTGCCTTTATCGTATGATGTATTTTTTATTTTCTTAATAAAATATCAAATTTTTACCGTACTGTTTCCTAGGAAGTATACACGTTTCTCCGCTTTAATCTGGCGGCATTCTGAGGGCGTACAATTTTCCATTTTTGTTTCGTCAATGTTATACATATATGTATGTATATATTCACATACACACAAAGTCTATTCGCACACAATTAATACACATAACACACTTATAAACATTGAAATATTATTCACCCAGACCATTCCATTGCCATCTGATGTCTGTACCTTGAACTGGACTGTCTGGTTTTTATGTCAGAAGCCTATTTCATCTACTACAAAGTAAATATTGTCTGCGTCAAACTTTAGCTGTTCATTTATGAGTTTTGTTTCAGTGGATTTTTGTAAATTTTCAGACTTTCCCACGTATTAGTGTGGTACCACTTTTTTTGTAACTTTTTAAAATGGTCATGGTTTTGAGAAAGTGTACTCTGTGTTTATATAATATAACGAATACATATTTTTCTGACAAGCCCAATTTCAATTTTATTGCAGATACATGATTTTCACGTTGTTTTTATTAATTAATTCACAATTTGTTCTACGTTATAATGCATAATGTCAAAATTTATACGTAGGACAAATTTAAAAAAAGAACTTTATAAACCCTTATTGCAAGTGGTGTCCAAATGAGGTACAGAACAAAACAATGCATTACTTTTTCAGTAGACTCAAGAACGAGCCCTTTCAAAATTATTGTAATCTTCTACATGCGACATTTTTATCTGAAACGTTTGTATAACTGCAACTATCATTTCAAGCCCTCGAAAATAGGGTCTCCGGACAGTTCCCCACACTGACACTTCCACACACTGCAAAAAATACTGACACTTCCACACAGCCCTTGGACGTGGCTACCTGTTTAATGACAGAAATAATCTCGACTGACATTTCCACACACATCTCCCCCCCTCCCCATCCCCCAAGGCTACTCTTACGCTATACTTGTACTTCAAAGGCTACTATGGGGAGGTTAGGTTAGGTTTTAGTAATGAAGTACATAGACCGAGCGCTTTTCTTCACTCCAAAGGAGTATTATGTTAAGGCGCATTGTCACTGGTGCGGCTGTAACGATGATCGCTGAAGCCTATAGCCTGGGGGGGTTTGTGAAACTGTCAGTCGAGATTATTTCTGAGTCAACAGGTAGCCGCGTCCAAGGGCTGTGGGGGAAGTGTCAGTATTTTTACTTTCTCCACCCTATACGTAGTATATGGAGAAAGTATTGTTTTCGTAAAAATGTTCGAATTTGAATTTTCAGTTGAATTATCTGTTTTGGTGCTCCCAGAACCCCCAAAAATGGTTTAGTGCAATTATCTGTGTTGGTGCTCCCTGAACCCAAAAATATTTTTAGTGGAATTTTTTGTTTTCGTGCTCCCTGAACCCAAAAAAGTGTTTTTAGAGTGGTGTCTGTCTGTCAGTCTGTCAGTATGTATACACGACCAGAGAGGACACTATTGGTCCGATTTTCATGAAATTTGGTATGTAGGTACTAAACCCTAATATCTAAAGGCATTTTTTTCATTTTTTGGAATTTTTAATTTTTAAGGGTAATTTATCCCTAAAAACCCATAAAAAAACTATAAAAATGCAAATTTCTCAAAAACGGCTCTAACGATTTTGATCAAATTATCAGTATTTATAGTGCTTAAGATGCCAAACAAAATGACACCACCCGCTTTTATCAAAACTTCGGCGTTTTATAATTATGGGGAAATGTTTAAAAATAAACAAGTTTATATTGTCAATCTAGCATCGCGGCGGAGGCCGCACGGGGTAGCACCATGGTAGCGATCACGGCCAGTAATTCAAAGGTCGCGCAATCGAATCCCGCCTAGGACAATAATTTTTTTATACGATTGACGTAGGTAGAATATTATTTTTTTGTTTTGTTCTAAAAAGTAATAAATAAAATGATTGAAAACAATATTATTTTGACTACAGTAAGTTGGGAGAAAGTTTGTGTCAGTTAACTGATACCGTTTATTTGTAGTGTGTGGAAGTTTCAGTATGGGGAACTGTCATGTAATCAAAAATAGGGGTTGGAGAACAATAAAACTCCTTTAGTAGTCATAATTTGAAATCAGCTCATAGTCATTGTACTTTATAAATATTATCAAAAGCGTTTGTATGAAACAATTTTTGATACGACCAACACTTACTGCTAAGAGTAGGCCTACCTAACCAAACCGAGCTCGGAGAACAAAAATTACATTAATCACTCAGAAACATATCGATCCCATTCAAAACTTTTGTAAATCTTCTAAATTTTAACAACGGCTTTTGTCTGTAACGGTTTTCCAACTGTAGTCCTTAGGACACAGGGTGTAAAATAGGGGTTGAATGTACATACCGGTACGACTACCTTATTAAAGGTAATGAAATGAGCCACAGTACCCTTGGTAGACAAAATATCAAGCTAAAATTGTTGTTAATCTTCTAAATAATGCCAATTTTTTGTCATGACACTTTTTGTTTGATAACTGCAATCCTTGGCTTAAAGTTCGAATACATTATGTTTTATTCTTAGCTTATGGCAACTACAAAATCTACCTGCGTGTGTAGTTCGAGCCGAAAGATATTTTTTCCATTTCTGTTACCCGAATAGTTATATACGAACAGAAATTTGATTAAAACGGCATTACAATTTTGAAATCCAAAGTGCTATAAAACTTAAAGCAACAGTTTCCATTAGGCGATTCTGGCAAAGGAGATAGAAGCAACACATTGCAGTCTTGCATCTATCTATCTTCACGAGACACCGTTGGCATCGAGCCGAATTGACCAAGCTGTAAAAATAAATATTTTTTGCAAGGAAATAAACGCGTGGGAAAGGTTACGTATATTAGTGTTAAGCTTTTGCCTGACTTTGATGATTTTAAGTGCCTCATTTATAGTTGACTTGTCTAATATTTCAGAGATGTATTTTCTTTATAGTACATATCCTATATTTTTAATCTGTCATTTTTGAAGTTTTTGTATTTGAGGAAACGTGTTCTATTAAACAAAATCGAACTACAGCAGTTTAAATATTACATGTTACATACTTTTGATTAGGTGTAAACTCATAACAAATTAACCTTGGGATCGCCTTATAGGGATAGGTTTTATACTTTTACGTGACGTAGGTTATTGTAAAAAACAATGCACCCGAGAAAATAACAACCAACAGACACATAGGCCTACTTACGTCAATTGTTTCTCTCATGCATGTTGTTCTGGTTTGGGGTTAAAATAAGGTTTATTATTTTTCGTTATTTTTGCTGGTAAATATTGAATACATACAATTCTTTTAGAGAATTCCCAATAGGTGCTTACCCATAAATTTCAATTCACTACGCTTTGAGGTTCCGGAGATTTAGTGTTGGATGTTGTATTTTATATACCATGTGCACCAAAAGTCCCCCCCACTATTATTTTTGTTATTAATGGAAATAGACAGATTTGCTTTGGGGATTGTTAACATGAACAAAAATGGAGTTTTTTTGGGCGTATCGTAAATTTTAACCCCTCCTACAAAAATAAGGTATTTTGAGGGTAAGTCGAAAATTTTAAAAGAGAACCCCTATTGAATGACACTTCATTTTAAAGGTCTTAATAAAAGAAGAAGATTGTCGCAAACCGGAGGTCTGTATGTTGACTCTATCCAACATAATGGCCAATCAAAGTTATAACTTTTCCCCATTTAAATAACATTGAAATGTTAAAGATGATACATCTGTTATTTTTTACATGGATTTCATCCAGTAGGTCACTCAATCTAAGTTATAAAACATAGTAATTAGTATAAAAAAAGTAAAGCTAAGCCCGCTGGAATTCCCAGGTACTGGACTTTCGGTTGATCCATCCTTCCAAATGCATGTTGTTACCAATGAATACTTAAATGTTATACATTTAAATACATTTAAGTATTCATTGTTGTTACTGTGCTTGTTTGTCGACTCCTAATAGTAAAAAGTCGATATTTGGGAGTATTTAAAATTTTTGAGTTACCGCCATTTTGATTTTTTCAAAATTTATTTCGAGTGGATCAACCAAATATAATTGAGTGGTATCGTTTGAAAGCTTATTTAATTCTAAATTCCAAAAAAAAAAAAAATAAATATTAAAAAATAATAGTACAGCAAAATGGGGCAAAATCAGAAAACACGATTTCATTGTTTTTTTGGCCGCCATTTTTAATCGGTTAAAGATATGGATGTGCAAAGTTCGCCGTTGGTTTTCTCTTGAAAATCTATATCGAAATGATGTATCACATGACCACCTTCCCATTTAAAAAAAATGAAGTTACATTCAAAATGGCGGATCCAAGATGGCGAATTTTTTTTGAACTCTTAATAAAATAGTATTTTTACATAGAGTAGGTTCCTCAATCACATCTACCTTCAAATTTTCCTTATATACCTAATATTAAACCGTTTCCAGACTTTCCGAACACCTGGTATAGACTATATATATGATTTTTAATGACACACCAAAAGTGTTCTGAGGACCATGATCGGTGCTCATTTGCTACTCCCGACCTTAGGTTTTACCATAAGGGTCACTGCAATAGCTAATTTTTCCTAATGGAAATTCGCTAATAATGAATTGTTTTAGGCGAGAGTACCCCCGTTTTCATCCATTAAACGCAATTAATCGAAATGCTTGGGCTCTAATTTGTTTATGTATTTACACAAGAAAAATGTGTGCAAAATGTCAGCTATCTATTCTCATGGGAATTAAAAGTGTATTGTTTCGAGGTAGTTACACCGTTTTAACCTTAAATGTTGGTAATCGAAATATTTATTTACGATGTAAGCTCCCTCGTGTACTAATTAATCACTTTGCCAAATTTAGTTCCGATCGTATTCAAACGGTCTTTTAGTGCGCAGTGAACACACATACAAAGTGGAACTTGCATACCCAATAACAGTCTTTTCTTTTTTGATAAAGTACTACCAATTTGTGGTACATAACTTATTGAACTAGGAAAAATGAAATAGGCAAAATATCGTTAGCTAAAAAGGTAATAACTAATTAATTATCTGTGTAATTGTGAACATTTTCTGGTAAAACGTAAAAAGCTTGAAAAAAAAACATCTGAATTTTTAAAATATTGGAATAAAACTTAAAGAAAAAATATAATCCTCCAAAAGGGCAAGTATCCTGCTTAAAACCAAATAATTAAAGAAAGTTCTGAAGTATAGCAAGCACTAAATCAAAATTAAAGAGAAGAATAATCAAGGTACAGTGATAATTATTATTATTGATGAATAGATCTGGGAAGCGTAGAAGTTCAAGCATTGGCTTGAATAGAACTGATTCAGGATTCTAGGACTGGCAGAGGTTAGGTGATGTCAGCTGATCAAACTGGAGGGAAGGTAACCTGTCAACTGACAACAGTTGTCCAACATCCTCATCATGGTTGTTCTCTGTGATAAAAAATACTAGCGTTACGGTATGTAAGTCGTCAGTCAATTGGGTTTAAACTGAAGTTTTTGTATCGGCTATTCATACAGTGCTTCTGTTATACAGAGTGGGTAAAAAGTCAGAGAACTGCTTAATATTTCGTATAATGAAAATTTGAAGGTAGTTGTGATTTAGGAACCTACTCTATGTAAAAATAGTATTTTATTAAGATAAAAAAAAATTTGCCATCTTGAATGTAACTTTGTTTTGAAGTTATACTTCTTTGCGCCCGTTAGACACTTTGGGATGGGATGTTGGTCGAGAAACCGCGTCACGCTGAAAATTAAGAACAAATTTTTAAGAACTATCGGAAGTTATACTTCTTTGCGCCCGTTAAACACTTTGGGATGGGATGTTGGTCAAGAAACCGCGTCACGCTGAAAAGTAAGAACAAATTTTTAAGAACTATCGATTAATCGACAGTAGGGTCACCGAATCCACAATATATAATTACTGATAATGATAATATAGGTGTATAATATAATAATGAAGTCACGTATAATATATTGAAGATAAATATATTGAATAATATTGAAAAATGTCTTATATTTCATTTATATATCCTGTCTGTTTGTGTGCGTGAGTGGGTGTATGAGAATGGCCAAAGAAGTATAACTTCCACCGTGTGGTCCGACGCACACCCAATTTTTTTTTTTAATGGTAAGGTAATCATGTGATACACCATTCGATGAAGAATTTAAGAGAAAACCAACGGTGAAATTTGCACATCCATATCTTTAATTGATTAAAAATGGTAGTCCAAAAACTAACGAAATTGTTTTCCGATTTTGCCCCACTTTTCTGTATTATTTTTTTTTTTTTTGTAATATTAATTATTATTCTTTTTGGATTTAGAATTAAATAAGCTTTAAAATGATGTACCACACAACGATATTTAGGATTGCGTAAAAGTAATTTTTTAAGCCCCGTTTCCAAGTATAGTGCATAATTAAAAGTATTATTTGGCAAACGAAAAATTCTTTTAACAATCAGGAGCAAAACAACTACAACTTTCGCTATACCCCCAAATCGGACAACCTTGACGCACTCGTATAATAGACTGGAAACAAGAAAACTTGACACACAGCGTTACTTTGTCATCATTGAATAAATTCCGTCATACAATATTCGTAAGTAATTTTGCGGTAACTCTTTTCTCTAAGATCCGATTTCCATGACAATTTTGTGGTCAGTGTCACTCCTAGATACTTATATGATTTACAATTTCTACTTTCTCGCCCTTATATTGTCAACTCCCCTGTCATCAGCGCCCAATCTACTATCCTTATAATTCTTTTAGTACACAACTACACTTTATTTCACTTTTTAAGGCTCTGCTCCAGTAATAGAGAAAGCAACCGGCAACTCCAGCGCTTCACCCAATAGCGGTATCCAAACAATGGAGGTTCTTGCAGCTGAGCGGTTTGACATTTTTAAAACCATTTTTTATAAATCTATCTTTTGTAATTGCGAGGCGAGAATAAATTAAGAAAGCAATCGCGGGATTGATGACAGAAGTGAAAACTGTAATGAATATAAATCGTTGGTCATATTGGTTTAATCTGAAATTTGATTATTTTTTTAACAATACCAAGTAAACTATGTTAACACAACTTACAAAATGAGGAAGCACAATGTCCATTTCAGAGGTATTACCAAGGAAACAGTCTTAACACAACTTACAAAATGAAGAAGCACAATGTCCATTTCAGAGATATTACCAAGTGAACTATTTTAAATCAACTTACGAAACGAGGAAGCATAATGTCCATTTTAGAGGTATTACTAAGTAAACTATTTTAACACAACTTACAAAATGTGGAAGCACAATGTCCATTTCAGAGGTAATGACAAATAAACTATTTTAACACCACTTACAAAATGAGGAAGCACAATGTCCATTTCAGAGGTATTACCAAGTAAACTGTTTTAACACAGCTTACGAAATGAGGAAGCAAATGTCCATTTCAGAGGTATTACCAAGTAAACTATGTATTTTATATCGTGATTCGATTGTGGTACGGTACGGTACGGTGCGCGAGATTTCATTCGAATACCCACACAAAAGTGCCGAAAGGGCAATGAGAAGTTACTTATTACAAAAATTGTCTACTTTATTAAACTATTTAAAACGTGTTGCTATTGCTAAATTATTTTAAAACTAAACATACGATATAAATTTGCGGATAAAATTCATTCACTGTGTAAGGAAAAATATTCAAATTTGGTGCAGAATTCCAGTTACATAACAAATTAACGGGATTCAAAAATGTAAAACGCAAAACGGATGCGTATTTTGATTTTGGTGAAAATGAGACCTTGCAAACAATTTTATGATACAAAACCAACGAAATTAATGGTTTTAAATTTAACATTGCTCTTACGGTATACAAATTCAAGATGGCCGGAATTACAGCAGACCCTTAACCGCTCGTTTTATTTACCGGCACCAATAAAACTCAACTGACGACAGAACCGTTATTGTATGGCGAGTGTACAGTTGGCCTGCTCTTATCAATATTTTAGTTCATTATCTGCAGACGAAGCCCGTCATTAGAAATGAATAGTGTGTGGCCTGTGACAGTTCAAATCTTCAGTTAGACTCGCAGTCACTTGCCTGCAGTTAAACTGTTAGTGAAGGATTATACATTTATATAATTTAACAACCTTTATTCAAACAAATTTAAGAAACTAACTTCAGTAATATAGTAAATCATATGCAATCGACAGAAAAATGAATAAATAATATGTAGAAATTCCCAATATCCCCCCAATATAAGAAAGAAATTTGACTTAAATAATCAATTGCAAATGGTTTTTATATGACTTAATAATCATATTACCCAATATTAGCTTTATAGCTTGTAGGAAGTTAGTTTAATTTATATTTATTTTATAGGGGCAGCAACTCTATATTAACCCCCCTTAGATGTAGTAATTTTGAATCTCTAAACACTCCTGTTTCATACGAACAAACAGTGAATTTTTTAGTGAAATTGGTCGAATAGTTTTTGAGCCTATATAGAGAACTAAGAAACAAACTCATTAATTTATATTTATACAGACTTCCTTTTTAACTCTTGTGCCAGTCTAGCTATTTAAAAATTATATTATGTTATTTTAATAATTATTGGTCTACTTGCTAAATTGTTATACAGTAATTTTAAATCGCGTTTCAAATTGTTCCCTCTTTAAATTTTCTAATTGTAATACACTATTTTATGTTTTTGTTAATTCTCGTTTTTTATTGTATTTTGATAATTCATATAGCCTATGCATGTGCTATGTCTCAAATCCAAATAAAAGAAAACAAGGATAAGAATAACAACGTGAACAATAATTACGTAGTGACTATATTGAGAAATGACAGTGGCTTTTCTAACTTTCCTTAGTTAATTTATTCTTATACAACTCGGATATATTTTCCTAGTTGACACCACCATTATAGTTTGACAGTTTGATCCGATTGTTTATCTTACCCATGAATGTGTTTTTTCTTTCAGATTACTCCAAGCGTGGCGGCTCGTTGCGCGACAGAGAGCGCCATTATTCCATGGACAAGGACGGGGGCCGGCCGCACAGACGGTTTTCGGCACACATAGTGGCGCGAAGGGAATCGACCTTCGACCGCAGTATCGACGCAGCCATCCGGAGACCGTCCCTTGCGGCAGTCGCAGAGCGAGGTAGTTGGGGTTCCAGATGGGAGTTCCTGCTATCCTGCGTCGGTCTGTCTGTCGGCATCGGAAACGTTTGGAGGTTTCCTTACTTAGCCTACCAAAATGGAGGTGGTAAGTGTCTTTAATAAATATTATCTAGTTTAAAGACTTAACACTGAATTGATTGTGTTTTAAAATGTACTCGAGGTAACAATGCTTTAGTTTAAAATAAAACAGAGTTTGTACTCTTATATGAACACTATAATTTATAACTTTCATTTTTATGTCTCCAATTGCAATAGTTTAACAACTAAATAATGTATATTTATAATATTAATATATGTATATTATTATATATACAGTACCTTATTTCCGTCTTGTAACTTATTTTGTGTAGTGTAATACTACGAGCGTTTCAGGAACACGTTCCCATCTTCATTTTTTGTAAAATGTATACAAAATGTTTACTCACATGAGAGCACGTCATAATTCAACACAAACACACACATACACACAAACCAAACACGAATTATTGCACATATAATTTAAAACAAAAACCAAGTTTAAAAAAAATTTTAAAACAGTTGGCTTCAGGCCATGTAAACGTTGCACCGGTAACTGGTCGACTGAGCGATTACATCCGTTATCTCCATCGTCAATACTATTTGTAGGCCTACAGGCAGCAATTGCGGTGTTATACAGGCTATTCGATTTAAAATGTAATTGTTCATTGAGGACTAAGCTACTCTGGTGCAAATTAGCTTGGTAAATTTCAAATTCTTCCAATGCATTCATTAGGCGACCTTTTGTACATAAATTTTTTGTTTTTTTTTGTTTTTGTTTTTTGGTTTGTACATAAATGCAAAGGGATTAAATTCGCTGTAAAATTCTCATAGCTGTGATCATTGTCAATTAGGTGTGTAGCATATTTTGAGTTGTTATGTGCTGGCTCCCAAGCACAGAATTACTGTATTACATGAAATAATATTTAACAAAACATAGTATTTATTACATTTATAAAGAATTCCGTATAGGACCTAATTCATTATTCACAATTGTGTTACGGTATTTGTTAATATAAAAAGTTTCCCAAGCGTCCAATGTGTTGGGTTTAGTTACATTTTCCAATAGTTATAATTTTCTATTTTAAAATGATGATTTTCATCCAAACAATGATTAGCCATAGCAGATTTATCAGGCCTATTATATTTTAAATGAGAAGAGTGTTCTTTACCTGGTATCTTCATACTTCTTTTGGTTTGACTTTCTGTTAGGTTATTTATAGTTATGTTTATACTCTGAGTGCGTACCGGGACAGCGACAGTGATGCCATCCCGTGCATCACTGAGGATGGCGATATTGTCGTTGACTGCGTTTGAAGTTACTAAACGTAAAATGTATTGTTCTGTATCCAAGTCACTGATTAGATTGAATAAAATGTAAAAATTATATCCGTCTATGTGACTTTCTATTGAAAAGTAATTTACTTACTTACTCAGTATGACGCGTTTCGGAACTGGTTCCATCATCAGATCATGTGTTATGTCTTTTAATAAGTTATTTTAATGTTATGACAACCTCAGCAGAGGGATATCTGATGATGGAACCAGTTCCGAAACGCGTCATACTGAGTAAGTAAGTAAATTACTTTTCAATTGAAAGTCACATAGACGGATATAATTTTTACATTTTATTACTAAACGTATTTGTTTTGAGATTTTGTGTTCAGGTTTTATTTTAACTATAATTTATCTGTCACAGTTTCATATGAGCAGATACACCTGTATCTTTATACCTATAAAGATTAAATTTAGAATAGATATTAAGCTTGCTAACCCAAACATATTCCATTAGTCAAAACTTAATATTTTTAAAATATTTTACTATACATTTTAAGGGACCAACATTGGGAACCTTTAAAAGGATATCGTTTCATGATACTGCCTACTAGTTAATTTCATTTGAAATTACATAAACAATTGTTTAATAATTTTGTGATATATTTCTATAAAATGTGATATTTTGTGTTTTTCTCAAAATTGTCACTAAAAACCTCTTTCCCCATCTATTTGTGTATGTTTCGCCAACTAAAGTTTTGGAAAAAACTGTTTTAGAGGTACTCATATATTTTACAGGAACAAATAGCGGATTCAGATTTGTTTGATAACGGTATAAATTACTGTGTATAGTAATTCTGAGTTAAAGGGGCGCTACCTGTCCGCCATATTGAATCTGATTCCCATAAGAGCAATGCTACAGAATAAGTAATTTTTTTCCGTTAATTCGTGGAATAAATTTAAAAATTTGGTTTCATTTTGAAGTACTGTCATATGCGGATGTTGATTGCCGAATACATTTTCAAAAACCGTGTTATTGTTTTCATAAACGTATGATATAAATAGTAAAAAATAGTAAACTTTTATTAATTTTTTACTCAGTTGCAAAAAGAGGCATTGCAAAAAACCTTAGCAATCAACACCCACAATCTACTTTACTTTAAGAGAAAAAATACAGCTTTCGTTTTTTGACAAAAACAACACAAAAATATGCTTAATAGTGAAGGTATGTTTTGGTTATTTAACATTGAAATTGGTACCCAACTTCGCCGTTTTGAATGTGGAAAGCCGAGCCTTAAGGAGCCTTTTCTTCTTTTTATTGATCCTCATAATGTAATATATTTGCGCTTTGGTTGTTGTTTAGATGGTTGATAAGGTATATTAATATGTGAATTATTGATGCGTTATTGTTATTAATATTATCATTTCGGTAAAATTTTCGGAACGGTCGACAGTACGGAACCTTGGTGTGTGAGAGAGCCGAGCACTTCTTCCGTCTGTTTCTCCTCATTGGTTTATTTTCGAGCGGAAGGCAAACATCGTAAATTTGATATCTGTATTTCAATACAGCGGATTAAGCACTTATTACCAGGTATAAGTAATTGATTCGCATTTATAATATTGATTTTAAATTTAGACATGTCGGTACTGGTGAATTCCAATTGATAGTTCATCACCCTTGATTTGCGAGCCTGATTTGTATTTTATTTATGAAAATGTTCGGAAGAACAATTTAGATATCTTAAAACCAACAAAACTCATCCAGTTTGAGTTTGTAAGAAACAATTCCCGAACTCTATACGAAAACAATATCTGCTTCAATTTCGCCAAAGTTGTAAATATTTTCTTTGCAGAAAAATCAGCGTCCGTGAAGCGTAACTTCATCCCGTCAATACGACAATGCACAAGAAGGACGAGGAAAAAATCCAACCGTAGAAGACGAAAGTTTAGTAAAGATTCTTTTCAATAAATCAGAAAATGATTATTTAATGGTTGGCAATGTGGTTAACGAGATGTAATATTTCACCGTCACTTTGAAATTGAGGAGGCTGTGGAAAGTAGCGTTAATACTTTGTTAAACTAAGTGAGATTGCCTCGTTGTGATTGTTGCAAGGCGGTGGAAATTTATTGCCAATTCCTTCGCTCGGCCCTCAAACATAACGACCTACCATTTGGAAACGTTCCGTTCATAAAATATGCTTCGAAACTAAAGAAATGGGCAAATTATTGTTATAGTAAAGCATGGCATTATTGGCGTATCTGTTCTAGAAGACCTAGGTAATAGTAGTGGGTAACAGCGTTGTCTTAAGCTGGTTGTCCACTAGGTCGGTGAGAGCGGGGCGCAGCACGGCGCGGAAAACTCCCGCTCTTGAACAAAATTTATTTACTACGAAATAATAATTTTGTTTAGAATCATATTACTTAAAAACTTTACGAGCTAGAACAACCTAATATGGTTTATTATTTAGAGCAAACAAGTGGCAGTAACTAGTTAATTTAATTTTTAAATTGAAAAATTAGAAGAGTAATTTTTTCAAGAAAAAAGTAAATTGATTTAAATTCTAACATAAAGGCTTCGTCCATTAGGGGAGGTAGCTCGGCGCGGCAACGTTTTCGAATAAATGAAAAACTGTTAGAAGTCGGTACCGCGCCGCACCGCGCCTCTCTACCGACCTAGTTGACGAGGTCGCAGTCGGAATTTGTTGGGTTCGGATATCTTATACTGTTCTCGGCAAAATTCGTACTTATCCAACTTCATATCAGCAGGTGGTCTACAATCACAACAAAGTCTTTCTACACGTGTCGCAATTCATAGATAAGTCTATTTTGTAGATTCATTATTAACAACAAATTATTTTTCTCCCTTCCTTAACATTTTTTCTCATCTCACAAGAGGTCTGGAAAAATATGCTCATATTCTCCAAAGATGAGTCTTTTTGAATTAATTTTATGAACCCATACATCTTACGTTTTTTTTACTTTCTCTTCTTCTGCTTCAACTAAAGCTGCAAGAAAAAACTTTTCTTCGTCACTGTCTGTGGCCATCGTTATATCTTTGAATACTGCCAACCATGACTGAATATCAGGTGACCAGAATGGTGGGAAAGCCGCTGCGCCGGGCCGCGCTCTGAGTAGACGAGGCTCTCCACGCGAAAGCCGCACGGAGCCGCGCCGCGTCGCGCCTCTCTACCGACCTAATGGAAGACCAGTTTTACTCTATACAGTTTGAAAATAGTTTCACTCTGTTAACTACGTGATTCCGCATTCCATTTTCATTGTGAAAGTTAAAACTCCAAAAAACTAAACACAAATTTAATTGACGTAGATCTAAGCGGTATTTTTTATCGAATTATGTAACAAATCCCTACCACAAAACATCACACTAGTTTAGTTGTAATTAATTAATGGCAATAAAATAGTATACATTTTGATAGCAGTGACATATGGAGACATTATCGGTATTTATAAGACTTTGACAGTATACATTCTTGAAGGCTCAAAGGAGTGTTTTAAGGCAATATCCTGACAAGAACTGTGATAGGCCGGTCATAGGCTATTTAGCAAGAATTCCTGTTTACTGTTGGAGGAAAGAATGTTTTACTAAAAGGACAGGCAGACCCAGGTTAATATGGGAGCAAATTGTTCAGCGGATGCTTTGTCGATCTGGGATCTTGGAGACTGGAGAGTACGGAATTGGTGGATGAAGTTGGGAAGAGCATATTTATATTATATTGCTTATTAAAATCCAATTATAAAAAAACTATATTAAATAAAAACTAAAACTATTTTTAAGCAAGACGAAAAACAAGTACCATAAACTTAAAACTAAAACTGTAATAGTAAAACAGTACAGCACAAACATAAAATAGCCTGATTTTATCTATATATATTTTTGCTAAGTAGTTTTAGAACACTGTTCTCCTAAAATAAGGTGAAATTGTAAGATCGGTTTTAATGTACATGATCTATTTATATATTGATTTTTGAGTGCTTTTTGTAGTACATCGGATGTCCCACCTAAAATGTTACAATAGCCAACTGTTGAACTATAAATATTACAGAATACTAAGGGAACCAAGTAGTGAACATTATTATTTATTTTCGTTTTTCTTTTATTTAATATTATTAATCTATGGCATTTTCTGAATCCATACATACCAAATACATGGTATTTATTACATTATTTGTAATATATATTCGTCTTTTTATTCGGCTTTTTCACTATTGATATTTGTATAAATATACAACCTGTATATATTTTTATAACTTACTAGCACGTACCCGTGGCTTCGCACACGGTACAAAGATTCGCCGCATAGTAATAAATGTGTATTGTTTTTAGGGGTTGTTATTCCATTTTCACCCCTTAGCAGCACGTAATGAAATGCAAATATGATTCACATAGTATGTATGTATTGTAAGAAATAAATGTACCAATTTCCAGCTCTCTAGTCTTAATGTAAGTATAATAATACATATTTATTGTTTTATGGGTTGTTTTAACCCTCAGATCTAAATGAATTCTAGCCTATGTCTCATTCCAGTTCATGATGTATATGTGTGCCAAATTTCATTCAAATTCATCCAGTAGTTTTACGTGATTGAGTAACACATACAAACACCATTAGAATTTTACATAATAGTATAGATTTCCCCATAAATTATTTATAAAAAACATTTCCCCACCAGAATCTATTAAAAAACTACCCCCAGCAGTTATGGAAGCTATTAAACGTATGTAGAAAGTTCCAGCTGACCCCATATTATTGAAAAAATGTTTACATGGTAAAACTAAAATTCAAAATGAAATTTTCAATAATATGATTTGGACCAGAATTCCAAAAAATGACTTTGTGGACTAAGAACTTTGAAAAATTGTGTTTTTGATGCGGTTATTTCTTAAAATGAAGGAGTGTTTGGGAAGGTAAGAGTGTTAGCAAAGTTATTTGGCGAGTGTGGTGCAAACTCTGAAGTAGGCCTAAAATTTAATGATCGCAGACGAGTTACGAAGCCGAAAACGTTATGGAAGACATGAAAAAAAAGGCTTGTCAAAAAAGAGAAAATTTAAAAAGAAGACTAATTGAAAATGAGGAAGACACAAATAATCCAAATTACGGATATAGAGCTCACTAAGGACAAGCCAATAAGAGTTATTTTTGTAAACTTGTTATTTTACATTAAAACTTGTTTTCCCGTAAGTTGCAATTTTGTATGTTTTGGTACCATTATTTTGTAAACCGCTTATCCAAACATAATGAAATTTTCAACACTGAATATTGTTGTGGTCCTTAGTAAAAATAGAACAATAATAATAAATTATAGCACTTTTTACAATTATTTTTATAATGTTTTAAAACATGTTATTGCAAAAACTAATAAAACAAAATTTATTCAATTTACAGCAAACAGTAATTCCTTAGCAAATAAACACGCAGTAAAAGTTTCACAGAACTAAGTGTAACACTTTTTGTGAAAGTTTGACTTTCCTTTCTTTTTAATGAAGTTTAAAAGTAGATTTTGTTAACTTAACAAAAGGTTACCCTAAAATGGTTCCGCCACGTGACTTCTTTCTTCTTTTTAGCCTAACGCGTTTCAAAGCTTTGCTCCATGTTCGGAGTGTTTCACTCAATATGAGGTCGTCAATAGGCCTACATTAAAATGTTTACAGTTACAAACACACATAAAACAACGCGACACACACTGTGGGCACTGTCGGACCTGCGTTAGGATAAAAAAAAGAACGAAGTCACGTGGCGGAACCATGTAAGGTAACTTATTGTTAATTAAACAACCGTGACTTGGTAATAAACAAAATATAAATATAAACAATACATTTTGTGTATTGTAAAAAATTGTCGTCATATTCTAATATGGTGGCCAACTTTGATTTTTCTTTATGAAACACTATGTAATTTATGGCTTTTCAGGTGTAAACAATATTTTTAAAATGTTTTATTCTTTGGTATTTAAAAACAGCCGTTTTTAAATTACAGTCACTTAAAGTTCAGAAAATTATACCTTTTTGATAGGCCTACAAATATTTGATTTACTCCTAAAATGTTACAATAGCTAACTTTAAATACACCCCTTTCCTACCTCCGCAATCATTGACTTTATCGAATCATCAACTTTTATGTACAATTTTGTAAAAGCTGATATTTGAGATTGACTTCGTGGTTTTTGAGGTATTTGGAAAATGCTATTAAAAGAAAACTCAGGAACTGTTTCACCACTTATTTCGGAAGCGTAAGCCACCAATTTGTGAGAGGTTCCAGATTCTTTTAAATATTGACTTGATCCCTTACTCTTCTGTACATGATTTAATCGGATAAACGTTTCATGGTTAAGAGCAGTCCGAATGAAATTTAAACTCAATTTTTACAATGATCCTCATAACTTTATTCTATTTAAAGGCAATGATTTTTTTTACTTTTGTAGATTAAGCCTTTAGCTAGTTCTTCACAAGGATTTTTAAAATTTTTAATACCTTCTGTTTTACTAAAAATATATGTACAATTTGTATATACATATTTTTTACTCAGTTTGTGTTATACATTTTTATAAATCCTTGTATTTGGAACTAACAAAATTGATTGAGAAGTAATATACGGCTGCTGAGATATATGTGTAGTATCTTTAAATATATATAATTCTTCTGGACGTGTATATGTCACTAAACTCCTCCTAAACGGCTGGACCAGTTTTGATGAAATTTTTTGTGTTTGTTTGAGCTGGTTCATTTTTAGATTCATAATTGGAACGGGTTGAAGTGGGGTTGCTACTCCTGTGCAATACACATAAATTAAACCAACTTCGTAGAAGATATTAAGCTAAAATTACGTAATATTAATTTTAAGGGATATAGGCCTACAAAACTATTTGCAATTTGATTACGTCAAAGGGATGAAATGGAATAACTACCCTTAAAATTGAATAATAATCCACTTTCTCGTTCGATATTCACAATAACTACGCACTTAATTTTAATAAAATTTCACAATTTACACATATTAGTACCAGTTTTTTTTTAGAGCATATCGTCACTACAAACAAAAAGATTTAAATAGGGTAGCTACCCCTATGCAATCAAAATAAATTGTACTAAATTCTTACAATCTAGAAATTTAAAATTATTTCATATCCTGATAAATTAACTACACTTTTTTACATGTACACCCTACCTCTCTCGCGATTATATTTCATACTACACAAACCAATATTTATTAATCAACATATTTCAATCCCATATCACAAACTAAAATAAATCTTTGTATACTTATCAGAGTGTACTACTCGTGGCTGACTAGCTCGAACCAAAAATGATTAGTTGTAAAAACAGTGCAAGATTTCAAGAATTTGTTCACTGTTACTTAATATTTAAATTAGAACTAAACGGTTATACCAAGAACAAAGAAATGATTTAAATACAACATAATCTATATTAATATTATAAAGAGGTAAAATTTGTTTGCTTATTTATTTTTTTTATGTAGGGGGTAATCTCTGGAACTACTGATAGTTTTACTAATGAAAAGCTTCACTATCCCTTAGTTACACAAGCAATAACTCATTTTGATAAAAACATTTTTTATTTCAATATTTGTAAATTTAGTCGGAAAAACTTCTTAGATTATGCCTATTCTGATGAATTACCATAGCAACCAATTGAATAAAATAACAGGTAAAACAGATGTTTCTCTAATTAACAGCTGATTTCAAACTTTGAAGCAAGTATTTGTATTTCTAACTTTTAGGTTAGGTTTTTATTAAAGTGTATACTTGAGTCTTGCTGGTTCTTTTAACCTTTATTATAAAATATACGAAATAATTTAATTTTAGTATTTAACATGACTTACCATCTTAGCTTTGGGGTTATTATTAATCAATCCTACACCTTTATTATAAAGAAAACATAACATGATTATGTGTATAGGGTTCCAGAGGGGATGGCGTGCGGAGCACGGGATTGGCTTATTTAGCATGGGTTTCCCTAGTATTAAATAAAAACAAACTAAACCTACCTAATATGGACAGTAATAACAACAACTAACATTGTAAATTAGGTCTAATAATGGTAAAATCAGTTTATCCGAAATGTCGTTAATCCGGAAAGGGTATGGTTTATCAATTTCGGATAAACGAGGTTTCAGTGTGTGTATAATGAAAAAAATAAAAATAATTAATTGAAAAAAATTGCATTATTTCAGGTAAAAACCGACAAAAGCTCTACTTCATTAATATAAGTATTATTTAATCTTGTGACCTATCTATTTATTAAAATATTTTATAGCTAAAAAGACCTCTTTTTTACCTATAAACTAATTGGAGTATATGAAAATGGCGTGTATATGTTATTTACTTTTCCGTTCGGTTATGAAATAAGGTAATTCACAACAAGGTCTCCCATTCTTAACAATTTATAAGATTCTACGAAGTTTGAGATTAAAATTCGTTTATTAAAAGTTTTTTCTAATAAACAATTCTAGTTTTTCCATATTAAAAAGAAAGTTTTACTAAAACAATATAAACTAAAGCGACGATAAAGTTTACGAAAGACAAATCAATCTGTTGCAAACAGGCTTTAGCTACACTACACTACATCTCTAACACTCTACCAGTCTCTCTATAGCTTGTTCGGCTGTCGTTACAGCACTTCTATAGCGTTCATAAACTAGCAATTCTAATTTCATTTTATTTATGAAGTATACGTCACTGATCTATATCTCTTTTGTATAAGTCAAGTGTTGTTTAAAAATGTTTTACTTCGGCTCGCATTAAAATTCCAAAATCTTGCGAAAATTCTTAAAATTTTACCCCCACTTTTTATGACTTTTCTCGACGTTTTCGACTTCGGCTCGCATTAAAATGCCAAAGTATTGAAATCTTGCGAAAATTTAAAAAAATTTAACCCACTTTTTATAACTTTTCTCGACACAATACTTTGGAAATGGACATTGTGGTTCCTCATTAAGTAAGTTGTGTTAAAATAGTTTACTTGGTAATACATCTGAAATGGACATTGAGCTTCCTCATTTCATAAATTGTGTTAAATTAGTTTAATTTTTAATACTAAATGGACATTGTGCTTCCTCATTTTGTAAGTTGTTAAAGTGAAAACTTCTATAGGCGCACTGCGTTCAAAAAGTGTTTCAACCAACTTACAAACTTGATAATACCTCTGAAATGGACATTGTGCTTCCTCATTTTGTAAGTTGTTGAAGTAAAAACTTCTGTAGGCGCACTGCGTTCAAAAAATGTTTCAACGCAACTTACAAACTTGATAATACCTCTGAAATGGACATTGTGCTTCCTCATTTTGTAAGTTGTGTTATTTTTACCTTATCACATTTAAAATTGAAATCTAAACAAGATTGTCTATATTCATGACGGTTTTCACTTCTTTCGACAGTCCCACGACTGCTTTCTTTTACAGTTTTTCTAAATTTAATTGGCTTAGGACATAATCTTCCTTGAATGCACTTTATCTGCTTCACGAGTGCATAGTGTACTATCAAGTACACTTATAACGTAAATGCCCTGGATGTGTAAACAATAGAAAAGTACATTTTTAATCATTTCTCTCTAGGAATGGGAATTAATGTAGCTAGTTAGTTACGACTAATGTCACAGTGAGCACTGCAGTGTAACTGACGTCAACAAACCCGCCCAGTTTGCATTAAGGGTCGCGAATAATTTGCATACTTTAAACATAATTCCTATTTTATTAAGGTCGACGTGAAAATTTTACACTCTTATCAACTTGAATTACAGAATCATAAACCACTGACAGACTTATATGTACGTGGATTGAAGTATCAACAAGAATTTGCCGTAGTTTCTTACGTTGCACTAACGGTTTCCGCTTGACTGATTTTTAAAATCAAACGAAAACAATCCAAATCTGCCCAATTGAAACCTCTAGAAATATGCATGGCAGAAACAAGTATTATCACTTTTAAATACTAGATAAAAGACAGCACAAACTGTATACAACGCGTTTCAACGGTAAAGTTGCCATTCTCAGTTGAAACAGCCAAATTAAAATTGTGTTCGAACCAATAATCTAATAATACAGGGTGATTCAGAACTATGCGGCAATGCCTCGGTAGCTCAATCTATAGCAAAAAAATAAGGAAAAAAGTTCATATAAACATAGGCCCAAAAATGCTTCGTTTTCCAGATATCCGCCATTTTGTTTGGTTTACAAAATAATTCATATCTAGAGAAAAGATCGACTGATTGATTTCAAACTTGGAATGAAGTTCAACCTAACAATGATATATCTCAAGACAAATAAGCGATTAAATCCAATCGTGCGTTTCAAAATCGCGGCTGTTTAAAAACTTCAAATCTAAATTACTTAAAAACCGTACATTGTAACAAAACACTTCAAGACACCTTTTTTGTAGCCCTTTTGATTCCCTATCGGGTGGTCTCACGGTCAAAAAAATCAGATGAAGGATAATAGCTAAGTTAAAGATAAAACAGCAAATGTACATGTATAATATTGTTGAGTTTATTGTGATGGTAAAGAATGCCGGGTTGAACAAACCAATTATTACACATAACTTAACTATTATCCTTCATCTGATTGTTTTGACAGTTACACCATCCGATAGGAAATCAAAGGGGCTACAAAAAAGACATCTTAACATTTTTGTTAAAATGTACGGTTTTTGAATAATTTAAGTTTGACATTTTCCAACAGCCGCCTTTTTGAAACGCTTGATTGAATATAATCGCTTATTTTTCTTGAAATATATCATTGTTAGGTTAAACTTCAAGCAACGTTTGAACTCAATCAGTCAAACTTTTCTCTAGATATGAATTATTTTGTAAAGAAAACAAAATGGCGAATATTTGGAAAACGAAGCGTTTTCGGGCCTATGTTTATGTGAACCTTTTTCTTATTTTTAGCTATGGAATGAACTTCCGAGACATTGCCGCACACTGTATATTTCTGAACGTCTTTACTTGCTAATTAATAATGATGGGTGAGTGGTGTATTTATACTTAAGCCTACTTAATCGGCCTGGAAACGGCACAATTCTAACTAACCACTACGCCATGCCGCTCCACAATAAACACAATAATTTCCGCAAGGTTGCATTGATTCATTTCATAATGTATCTGCAGTATATAAAAATTAAACAAAAATAAGGGTACTTGTTGTGTAATATTGTTTCGGCACGTATATAACCACAAAAAATCATGTACCCACCTTATGTGGATTTAAAATCCGACACTGCCCCGATTTAGAATAAAAAATGTTGTATTTTTCAAATACACCTTTCAAATACCTCGTTTATTTGCCATTATATAAAAATGTGAGTCAAAAATTTCCCTACGAAATCTTATTTAACTTCCTCATTTAAAAATATATCCAAATAACCTTTGTATTTTAAACCTTTTGTATCAACTTCAGCAAAAAATATCATTTATATTAGACATTTTTAGCGGCAAATTTCTTTTGGAGTAATTGTTTAATTTTATGTTACTATTTTGTGAAACAAGAATGTTTGTAAATTAACAACTTATCTTTTTAGGAGATATCATTTATAATTTTTAAATGATTTATTCAGAAGGCTTGTGAATTACAAGGTTTTTTCAATCAATGAATTTTGACTAAAAATTTAAAAAATAAATAATTTTAAATTAAAAAAAGGAGGCCTAAAATGGGGTGTGTGCCGATTTTGAAAAAAAGGAAAAACGTTGTACTTATTTTTTGTAGATAGTTCCATTTTTGCAACTAAATTGATGTATTTAAGAGGAATTGTGTGCACTATACAAATTATAATAATAATTTAAATCTACTTATTGAATGATACTATTTTCGTAATTTTTCACACCTAAAACACCACCAATACGTATCTTAGCCACAGTTTTAGCAAGGATCAGGATGTGGTCTTGAACTCGCAATAAACATGCGACAAATTATTACAAAAGTCGATATCTTGAACATTGCAGTATTTTAAGCCGCTTTGTAAGAACCCATTGCTTTTAAACCCCTTCAA
Organism: Philaenus spumarius; assembly: GCA_018207615.1. NCBI lineage: Eukaryota > Metazoa > Arthropoda > Insecta > Hemiptera > Aphrophoridae > Philaenus > Philaenus spumarius. The sequence continues at coordinate 335,826 of JAGFPH010000663.1, read as the reverse complement.
ATCGCACTTCCCAGTATCACCCCTAAATTATTAATTTTAATGAATAAAATTATTTTAAAAAATAAATTTTTATTCTTGTAATATTTTTGCTAAAGTTTATTAAAATTGGGTAAAATAAACTAAGTTAAATTTTAATAAAATCTTATTTTGATACAATATTTTCACATGTAAAAGAATTGGAAGACATTTTTATAAATATTTTGATAGAAAATTTTCATATATAAATGGTTATAAATACCTTGTTTGCCAAACAATCCTTATTTAATCCTTATAACAATCCAATAGGCTACAATGAATTCTAGGAAATTTTCGTTCATTTTCCTTTTAAGTAAAACGATTGTTTGAGAAAAACCGAATGTGGCACTCTAACTAGGGATACTGTAAATGAGTCTATTGACCAACACCTGACATTAAAAACAAAAAGTCTTCTCATTTTATTTTTTTATTGAAATAGCAAAAATTGTTGCCTAATTTTATTATGCTACAAAGGCAATTGGTTACAAAAGTTTGTACTATTTTATTAAGCCAATCCTAAATGGTTACAATTAATTGCACACAATGTGTAAATGGGTAGATGTAGAATACTAGTAAATAATAGTATATTAATATATTTTGTTTTTTTGTTTGTATATAGTGGGTAATATCTGGAACTACTGAATCGGTTGAAAAAATAGTTTTACTAATAAAAAGCTACACTACCTCTTATTATTAAAGGCTATAATTAATGTTGATAAAAACATAATAATTTATTTCAATATATGTAAATTTAGTCGGAAAAATTCTTAGGTTATTAACAGATATTTCTTGAATGTATTTACATTCATTAAAGTAGCAACTAATGGAATAAAACAACAGATAAAACAGATGTTTCGCTAATTAACAGCTGATTTCAAATTTTGAAGCAATTATTTGTATTTCTAACTTTTAGGTTAGGTTTTTATGAAAGTGTAGAACTGAGCCTTGCTGGTTCTTTTAACCTTTATTATAACTGCTGTTAAAAATATACGAAATAATTTGATTTGAACATTTAACAATATTTACCATCTTAGATTTAAGGTTATTATTAATCCTACACCTTTATTATAAAGAAAACATAACATGATTATGTGTATAGAAGGTTCCAACGGGGTTGGCGTGCGCAGAACGCAGGGGTTTTCCCTAGTTATTTATAAAATGTTTATATTGTTTTCCTTCAATAAGCCAATATTGATATCTAGTTTAATTTAATGAACTGACTGTGTTATGATTTGTATTAAGAAATACTTTTAAATAGCTTATAGCTGTTACTTTATGCTAAATTCTGTTATTCCCTGCTCATAGTCTATAGGTTATTGTTATTGTTACACCGCGCTCGACGTGTGGTTTTTGTCCGTGTTGTTTACCGATAAGAATTCCCGGAGTATCCGTGCCCCTATTTCAAATAAAATATTACTAGGCCACTTCGTAAACATTTCTATCTCTAGGTATAAAAGCTGGTACTGAAAATCTACTATTTAATAGCATAATACAACTTACACTCGTAGTGAAATTTGGAAATTAAAATTTAGTAGCGGCTAGTTTTTTTGCCTCTTAAAAAAATCATATATACATACAGAACCAACGGTCATTTTAAATGCCAAACATCTATACATCAACAAAACAACACTATTCGCAGCCAATTTCTACACGCAGAGAATGTAACCAAATCCAACTTTAAGGGCGAGTGGTAGGGGGAACTGCTTCTACTTCCTATAAAGTAGCTGTGCTCCACATGTTCAACGTGACATCACTTAAAACTCTTTCTGTATTCAATTTTAATATCTGCCTTTAAGTATTTAAAGTTTAAATATATTTATTAGTTGCTCAAGTTAAATATTTACTGAGGTAGATTAAAATAGGATTCTAACTAACTAGATGGATCATTTTAGATTTTGGAATTTTATTTGTATGTCGTGCTAGTACTTAGTATATGTCACAAAGTTGTTACAAAATTTAGTTAAGGCACTGTTAAAATCAAAAGTTGTTATTTTCTATACTAAATATTTTCTAACGTAGTAAATTGTGTAATTAAGGGGCACTCAACCATAAATTTTTTTTCTTTATTTTGAAAGCAAACCTAATTATTTTATGTTTTATATATGAGTGTTGTTTATAGTAACTTTTCCATAAGTTTTGGCCCCCCACCCCCTCCCCCGGGGAGGGGGGAATTTTTACGGATTTAACTAGGCTTCACTGTGGCAGACATAACTCAAGTTGTGTTTGAGATAGCCTCATATTTTTTTTTTATTTTGGAAAGGGCATTCCATTCTACAACCTGTAGTATGGATATTAAATTATATAAAATATTTCTGTAAAAAAGATGTTATTTAATTTTTTTATAAACAATTTTAGTAAAATCTTTTTTTAATCATTTTTTAAAATCTTTATTATAGGAACTAATGTATAGCCATACTACTTACAGGTTGTACAATGAAATGTCCTCTTCAAAATAAAAAAAAAACATTATGAGGCTATCTCAAATACAACTTAAGTTACGTCTGCCACAGTAAATGAAAACAAAACTTTTGGAAAACGGCCTAGAAAAAGACTAAGTTATTTGGAGAATATACATATGTATGCCTGAAATATATGTAATCGTTTAGGTTTTAGATAAAATAAACTAATTATATTCATATTTTATATACTTATTATATATCAAATTGTTCAGAAAATCACAGGGAACAAAACTAGGTGAAACAATTTCTTTTTCATTTTTTTTTTCATTTTTATCAATATTAAGGTGGAGTGCCCCCTTAACAAGATACATATAAATTACAAATAGTATAAAAGACGTGTAGACGCATTGCCTGTGTGGCCACTTTTCGTTTTACAGTACTGTATATAGATGCAACTATTTTCGTGTAGTCAAATTGCCTATTTAACGCCTTTATAATTAATTATTCGCCATATTATACTATACACTCAATTCCACGACCACCATGCAGTACAGATCTTACGGGAGAATAGTCATGCTACTACCATTACTGGGAACATCACGTTTATTGTCATGCGGGTTGCGTCAACTGTCCAAGCGTTGCGTGGAAGTTGATGTTTTTGGACGGTTAATATCACTGAGACTGCCGTTTGGAAACATGGCTTATGGGCGCTATAGCTCGATTGTAGCTGCTTCCATCTTTAAAATGTTATTAATCATTAAACAAAATTATTTCTGTCTGAGTTACGAAAGTGTATCAACTTTCAAATCAATCGGCTAAGTAAAGTGGGCGAAAATAAGCTTACAAGATTTTGTTTTTGAAAGACGTTATAGATGGGGTTTGTGATAGTTAAAAACCTATAATGGATTCAACCACCTTATAGATTAAAAATACGTTCTTCAGGTACCGTAGTTAAAATTAAAAACAATATTAGAAATGTATTTCACGTCATAAACAGTAACACGCACAATACATACACAAACATTATACACATGAGTACTATGAACGATATTTTTAAATTATATAATTTTAACACTTCGCGTTTTCAGGGGTAAAAACCCAATATGGTAGCGGACTTCTAAGTCTCTCAGAGCGCCTAACACTTAAGTGTTAACTGAAGTCTCGGTTAAAAGTAATACCGAGGAACAACTCCCACCACGTTTACATTATCCATTTCCTTAATAGGCCTGTCAAAACGTCTATTTACTTCATTTCGAATTAAATGTAAATACACTGCACTAATGGTTGAACTAGGCTGAGAATACCCTAATCGCTGTTTCTTTAAATACCCTTTTTCCCCAATTATTCTCTTTAAGTAAAATAGACCCCTTGTCCCAAAAATAGCATGGTTTAGCAATCTTATAACGATTAACATCACAAGCAGAAATGCATTTCTTATGCTCTGAGACCCGTTTTTTAAAAGGACGAGATGTTTGTTCCACATCCGACACGCCACACTGGCACGGTAAGTTATAAACAATATCCCTACTGTCCACATTATTATTGTAGTGAAAACTTCTATAGGCGCTCCGCGACCAAAAGATTTGGCGGTCGTGGAATCGGATTTTACCGTCACGCATTTTTCCGTCACGCTCTACTAGGCCCTATATATAGTACACATATTGGAAAAAATACACGGAAATTATTGTTTATTATAGAATTTAAATTATCAATACGCAAAACCACTCCCAAATACTTATATCATTGAAGAAACAACACTATTGTAGTATAGTATTGTATTGTTTCTTCAATGCTTATATAAAGACGTTTGTTTTATTTCAACTCATGAACAGCGCACTGAATTTCCGACTACATAATCCGTACATTTATGTAACATACTAGTAGTTGCTTTAAATTTATACTATCCGTTTACATAACTTTTATCCGTATTTAAAACCGTGCAGTGTTTGGAAAACCACCATCTCAGATCACGCTCGTCCCATCTGTTGCTATTGTTGTGGGCTGTATTTTAACTTAGATATGCGCGAAATTGAACAGCACTAAAATTGTAATAGTTTTATTATTATTGAAGTGAAAACTTCTATAGGCGCACCTCGTCCAAAAACTTTTGTGGGCGGTGAATCGGATTTTACCGTCTCGCTCCACCATATATAGTACACATGTGTATATAGCAGAGTATATAGTTTACTTGGTACCATCTCTGAAATGGACATTGTACTTCCTCATTTCGTAAATCGTTTTAAAACAGTTTGCTTGGTAATACCTCTGAAATGGACATTGTGCTTCCTCATTTCGTAAGTTGTTTTAAAATAGTTTACTTGGTAATAACTCTGAAATGGACATTGTACTTCCTCATTTCGTAAATTGTTTTAAAACAGTTTACTTGGTAGTACCTCTGAAATGGACATTGTGCTTCCCCATTTCGTAAGTTGTTTTAAAATAGTTTATTTGATAGTGTTAAAATAATCAAATTTCAGATTAAAACAATATGACCTACGACTTATATTCATTACAGTTTTCACTTCTGACGGCAGTACCGCAACTGTTTTTTTTTTTTTTATTTACTCATAGAAGCGTGTTAAAAGGCTTGATCTTGCCACGTAGTGGCTTTACCGGAACGAACATCTTGGCCTTATCCCAGCTGCTTTTATCTATAGAAAGGCGTAAATCCAGTTGTCTACAATTGGAACCTTCTAAGTCAGGTACAAACCTAGTTACTGACTGTCTATGTACATGCTCTGTACGCTGTACTTTCTTCATTCGTATAACTGGACAGATTCTTGATTCGTGTATTAACAGATTTTTCAGATTCAATATTTTTGTAATATTTGTTAATATAGTTGAATTTCATAGATTAATTCAGTTTACCTAATTGTTATTGTTTAATATAGCTTTGTGTGTCAGTAGTTAATCAAAACCAACTAAAACTGCTCAAAGACAGACACATTTTATTTTAAGTTAGGTACAAAGATAAACCTTTAATAGTCCCACTTCTCTTCCAATTTTATGAGTCCGTATCCAGAGTTGTTTTAAAGTGTTCTATGTATAGAAGTGATGCTATTCCTACATTTATAGCAAGCGTTTCTTGAAGGTGTCTTGAATGTTTCTTGAAGGTTTCTCAGATCCGTCAAGAGTCTAATTTTCTTCGGACGATTATTAATAACAGAAAGTAGTCCGTTGAAAACCTGATTTAATTTTAATATTTCGATAATTTTTTCATACTAATTTTTACTTTTGGCCTTTGATAAATACCTGCAAATTCATAAACGCTTGTTATTTATTAAACTCAACCGTGGCTACTGTAAATTTGACCACCTTTGAAGTTATAAATCTTACGACATTCTTTAAATAATAGACATCTTCTTTACTACCTTTTTGGCAGTAGTAAAATGTGCGTAGTTATTTATAAATTGCATTCAATTTATTCAACCCCGTTGACGCCTTCTGCACACATAATCATGTTATGTTTTCTGTATAATAAAGGTCTAGAAACTATAATAACCCAAAAGTTAAGATGGTAAATAATGTTAAATGTTCGTTCAAATCAAATTATTTTATAACAGCCGTTATAATAAGGTTAGAAGAACCAGCTAGGCTCAGGTCTACACTTTAATAAAATCCTAATCTAAAAGTTAGAAATACAAATAATTGCTTAAAAGTAATAAATCAGCTTTTTAACTAAAATATTAAAACAAACTGTTGTTATATCTGATATTTAATTTAATTCAAGAAATATGCGTTGGTTCATCAGTCTAGGCCTAACCTAAGATTTTTTCCGACTACATTTACAAAATATTGAAATAAAAAATGTTTTTATTGAAATGAATTATAGTCTATGTTACTCAGGGATAGTGTAGCTTTTATTTTTTTTTATTGTTTCAATTGGTTCAGTAATTCCAGAGATTGCCCCTACATACAAACTGACAAATTTTATCTCTTTATAATATTAGGTACTATAGATGATGAATACATTTGTTAAAACATTTATTTGTATTTGTTTCCCCCCTATTCCTGCATAAATGTTTCAGTGCTAACAATGACATGAATTATGTACAAATTCATATTTAGAACAGTTTATTTAGAAATAAAGAAAAGTACTTTGAATACTGCGGGAGGGGGGGGGGCAAAGCTTGGAACTCCAAAATAAAAATGTTTTATAATTCTGCAATAAAGGAATCGTTTGAAAGAGAGTAGTTTAAGGAAACCAAAACTATTTTTCAAATTAATGTAGTACGTAATTTTCAAGATATTTATGGAATAGTGAATAAAAACCTCGGTGTAATTTCAAAAGAAGTGCAACTAATATTTACAATTTTGTTTGTAAAAGAGATAATTAGTTTTCCTTCTTATCGTTGCACAAACGTTATTTCCTCGTATTCACAGTTCACTGATTGTGAGACAGGAATCAAAGAAAGATTAAAATAACAAAATATGAGCCAGAATGCGCATGCCTGCACCTAGTCGGTATTTTCTTTGAGCACGTTCTCGTCCAAACAAGATATTCAAAAAAAAACTTGTCACTCAAAACGGATTACCAAGTTATACGTTTCCCCATAACCCCTCCCATACTTTTAATAAGATAGATAAATAGATAGATTCGTTTATTGCAGAAAAAATTCCATATAGAGACAGGTGCACTGTCAACTTAAAATTTTAAAATACCAAAAAAATGTTATGCTAAAATTATTAAAACTACTCTTGTCTTATATATTTTATAATTTAAAGAGGACACATAAAATATTCACTTACATTATAATAAGCTTTGCTTATAAATTCTGCTTGTATTTCATTTTTAAACTGTATTACTTAACTAAGTGTTGACGATAAAAGCCCAACGTTGTTTTCTGTTGTCAATACCCTGCCGGAGCGGCTTGTAGTATGATCCACGATCCTTGAACAATGAGGATTAACGTTAAGGGGGCCCACGCACGATCAGTTTAACTGCGCAGTTTATAGTGTGTGACGTCATGTATGAGCGAAAAACTGAGGAAACTGCGTAGTTCTGGCCTGCGCTAGAGACTCTACTTTCAACTGATAAACTGCGCGGTTAGCTCAGTAAAACTACGGCTATACTTGTACGATCAGATCAGATCAGATCGGAGCCGAATTTTTTCCATGCTCTGAGAGCATACCGGAACGGGTCGGCTCGGCTCCGCTCTGCGCGGATCTGATAGATATAGCCACCCCTCCCAATCGCTTCCGATCAGAAAGAACGTTCGTTCGGTCTCTTTCGTCAACAATCGGGACAATTCGTGATGAAAAAAGGTGATGAAATTCTCCAAATGACTGGAAAAATCAAGTAAATATTCATATAACATGCTAAATTTATATCAAAGGCAGTACAATTACAATTGCATTACAATTTTAAACTCAAATACAAAATAGCCTAGGTTAATACTAATAAAACACAAATGTACAAAGTGTACCCTGAACTTTCTAAATGTATTGCAAAAGCTAACCAACCTACCCTAACTTATCTGCCTATCAGTATGTATATTAAAAAAAAAAGACATTTTAAGAAACTGGCTATGTGGAAAAGGTATCTTTATTTATAATTAAATGACTCAAATCTAAAAACAATCATACAAAAAATAACAGTGATACAGTAAAATAATATGTATCAGACTTTGTATATATGTCATAGTTTTAATAAATTAAATATAATAAAGCAACAAACGCAGTAATATACTTTTATATGCAGATTACTTGAAGCTGTTAAAAATTTACCAAAAGACTCTTTGATGTTGGAGTAGGACCTAAAACTTCATATTTCTAAGTCTTTATAAGTCATCCGTAAGAAACAGTGATAATTTTAACCTTGGTTTTTATTATGAAATTGGCAATACTTAATTAACATACGTAATACTGGACTAATCACAACAGACGCATATTTCGTTTTATTTTTTGTTTTTAATTACGTTGCTTCAACTGACAAAAACAACTACAACTTGTTTATTATAATGATTTTCGAAATTATTTGCCTTTGCAAAATTTAAGTTTAACAATATATTTTTTTCTATTTACTTGTCGCTTTTGATTGATAGGATGTGTCCCTATTTGTCTTTGTTTTCTTTCCTCATCCAACACAATCATCAAAAATTCTTCGTCGGTGTCCGAGTTAGATGATTTTGCAATTTACGGTAGTTGTTACAGTAACAGCAAATTCAGACTAACTGGTGGTGAGGTGGAATGCGCGTGCATCCTCCCGACACATGTCGGAACGTTGCGAATCGGATAGATTTAGCCACTACATCGGAATTCCGCGACAGACCGGAAAATTCGGCTCCGCTCTGATCTGATCTGATCGTACAAGTATAGCCGTAGCTTTAATCGAACATTTCGCACAGTCTTGTCTAGTCGTTTCTAGCCATTGACGTCAGCTCTTTACTTTACTGTATTATTTTCTTCTCCAAGCAGCACGGCTGCAATTACTAAACACACTGGTGTTTTTTTTGGTCTCTCATTGTCAAAAATATACACCCACAGTATACTGTGACTATACTTCACGAAAAAACTGAGAGAACTGAGAACAGAACTGAAGTAGCCCACACAACACCACACAGTTCACACAACTGTGCAGTTTTATTTGCACAGATAGGCTAAACTGTGTGGGCCCCTTTGACGCTATTTGAGAATTGTTACTAACACCCCTACTATTGGGGCCCTTACTAACCTTAAATAATGCTACCAGGCTGACGAATACAGGTCTGTAGATAAATTATCTAATTCACGAATTATGACAAATAATTTGAAAATGAAAAGATCACAAATTTAACTGTGCTACAATATATCTTTTATAATAAAAAATGATATTTCCTTTTTTACATGTCCTTAGAAATATTACAATACTCAAAACTAAAAAAAAAACTCCCTTTAAGTAAAAAAAAGCTATTAAACAAATATACACACAATCCACCCAGTTTTGTTATACAAGATTATTTTTAACTAAAAAATATTACATTTAGTTGTATTTAAATTATTAATTAGTTGAAAAAAATGTATTTGCAAAAATTTTAATTCATTAACATTCATAAATAAGTATGTACAAAAATATTTGGGTGTGAAGCCTCAAACAAAATAATTTGTAATATCTATAACACGATAAAAACGCGCAAGTAATCGGTAGGAGTCTACTGAAGTAAATTTGGTGGGGGGAACTTCTCCGTTGGTGTGCGTTAAGGGGGATTTAGACGAGGTTTATACATGTCACTTGTTCGAGGCACTTTTACTTTACCGGCGTGGGGCTATTTACACGAGGCTTGTTACAAGTGACTTCTAGAATCCACTTCTACTCCCGTTTTCTTCAGTTGTTCTTCAAATATAATAAAGTGACCTGTGAAAAATTGATGAGCTCTGAATTACAACAAGCGGCGTGTAGAAGGCTAGTTGGTGTTCAGATGATGAAAGTAGCACGTCACTTGTGGTCACATGACCCCCGAGAAGCGTGACAGTGATACAAGCCACTTCCGTTTTCAAGCAAACCTTGAAAAGTTGGTGGCTTGTTACTTGATACTGTCTAC
>JAGFPH010000663.1:235366-325882 GCA_018207615.1 Philaenus spumarius | reverse complement strand
GTCACTTGTGGTCACGTGATCCCCGAGAAGCGGGACAGTGATACAAGTCACTTCCGTTTTCAAGCAGACCTTGAAAAGTTGGTGGCTTGTTACTTGCCACTGTCAACTGACGTGTTACCGGGCTCGTTGGTGTTTAGAGAAGTTCCCCTCTAACTCTACTAGAGTCCGACCAATAAGGTCGTGCACAGGATCACTTCTAAACAACTTCTCAGCACGCTTACGGAAATCTGAAATACACCTTTTGAAGCTAATGATCTCTACTATCAGAAGCTGTTTGAAAAATTGTAATAGGCCGTAACAATTAATTTATATGCATTTTTCTAGTTAATGCTCTAAATTGTGTAAACTGTTATCCGAAATCAATAAATCCGCCAGGGTACAACTTGTTCACGGTTTATCTACATGTCATTTTAAACAGTTTCAGTAGTTTTCCGATTTTGCTCAATAAAAAATGCATCGATCAAGACTTACAAAGTCTTATTTTAAAGGGTTTTTAATTTACTACAACTTTTCCAATGAAAGTATAGCGTTTCATCCACTGATTTACAAAATATATGCAACAAACCTTAACAAGTCAAATTGTTCACGGTTTTTATTGTTTCAATAATTCCACAATAAAAATGATTGTTTCCGAAAGTGGTATTTTCATATACAGGGTGACGCAGGGGAACAGGAAATCTTGAACTTTACAGTTGGCAGCACTGTCGAGCCACCAATTGTTGAAAACCGATGTGAAATTGCTGTGATGCGCATTGTCATTTAGTAATCATGAATCATTGGAGTGGTCCAGAATGTGCTGCCGCTGTGAGAGCGTTTTACTAAAAATAGTGATAGTGTGACTGCCGCGCAAAGGATATTCCGACAACCTTACCAGCTTGGAAGCCATGGATGTGTCCCATCTGTGCACGCGATTCCAATGTGGGTGCGTAATTTTGAAGAAACAGGTCCTGCCTTGAAAAGGTTACCTGCAGGTGGCGTTCCAACGGTACGTACCCCAGAGAACTTTGCAGCTGTTCGAGTTGCCTTAGAGAGGAGCCCTCGCCACTCCGTTCGACAGCATTCATCTTCGCTAGGGATCAAACTGGCAAATTGGCGAGACCGTAGTCTCGGTAGAAGACAGCATCTGTTTTATAACAATGGCTGCTTATCTGAAACTAATAATGACTTTATTGAAACTTTTAATGACTAAATTTGGAAGAAAATTTTGAGTGGGAACGAGATGGTGAATCTATGGAATACTCTGGGATTGACTACGAAAGTATATGGTATTTAGAATTGAGCTTGGATTTTTTTGGATACTTATGGTGGTTCGTAAACCAGACATAAGGGACGTTTTCTTCTGACCTGCGGAGGTGCAGGATCAGTGTTGATCTGTTTGAGGTGAGTTTATCGAGACCCTTCGGCTCTGTGTTTGACTCTATTTGTTAGTTTTAGGAAGAAGTCCTGGAGTGTGGGGATTTTGTGCCCTTGAGAGATGGTGACGTTCGATGCGTACCATGGGGAGTTGGTGATCCAACGGAGAGTTTTGTTCTGGAAGGAATCAAACTTTTTCTTCCAAGAAACAGATAGTAAAGATTACCAAGCTGGAGCTGCGTACGTAAGTACCGGTCTGATGTAAGTTTTGTACATGGACAATCTGATACGAAGTGGTAAAGGGCTCTTGGCGTGTATGACTGGAAGGAGTCTGCCACGGATTTAGCCCTTGACAGAGTTTGCTTGGCGTGATGGGACAGGTTTAATTTAGCGTCAAGCGTGATTCCAAGGTATCTGACTTTGTGGGTCCATGCTATGGGTGATTTGTTGAGAGTCAGTTGGACTTTAGGAAATCTACGTAGTGAAGAAAATTGGATGGTTTGCGTTTTGTCTGTGTTCACTGCAGTTCTCCACTTCCTGAGCCACGGCTGTAAGGCATCCAACTGTTGTTGAGTGACCGACGAGCCATATTCCAGGTTCAGAGTCCTGTACTAGAACATAGCGTCATCAGTAAATAGTCGTAGTGATACTTTGGGGATGACTGGAATGTCGTTAGTGTACAGACGGTACAGTAACGGACCAAGAACTGAGCCTTGGGGAACTCCTGCCTGGATGGGTCTAGGAGTGGAAAGAGTACCTTCGACAGCAACCTGGAACCATCTGCTGTCGAGGTATGAGCATATTAGATGTACATAGCATGGAGGAACTTGGGCTGCGGGCTAATTTGTAAAGCAGGTCTTCGTTCCATACTTTATCAAAAGCTTATGATATGTCCAGGAACACTGCGATAGATTGGTTTTTGTTGTTGAAGCCATCAGAAAGGTCGTTGAGAACTTTTAGAAGCGACGAAGTTTACAAAGAATATTGCACGAATTAGACTTTAAATTGCAGATTGGGCATAAATTACATGAACGAGACCCTGTATCGCGTATGGAGTTTAGTAAACAGATGCTGGCTAAAATCAACGAGAACTCCAATTTCCTTAGAAATATATGAATATTAGATGAAGCCCATTTCCACATCAACGGATTCGTGAACAAACAGAATTTCCATTACTGAACACAGGGAAATCCTTGTGAGTTTCACCAGAGTCCATTGCATAGCGCCAAGGTTTCAATATGGTGTGCTGTCTCATGTCATGTTGTCATTGTCCCTTACTTTTTTGAACGTGATAATAGCAGTGCAAAAGCAGTAACATAGGCTGGATATGTTGATAATTATGCTTCAAACATTCTTTACACCGAGACTGGACGATCTTAATCTTAACATCGAAAACATGTAATTTCAGCAGGACTGATCTACGTCACACACTGCTCGACAATCGATGGCAGTCGTTCGCTAGTTGTTTGGTAGACGCGTTATTTCACGTAACGGTGACATTACATGGCCTGCGAGATGTTAGAATGTGCGACTTCTTTCTGTGGGGATATCTTAAAGGCAAGGTGTACCTTGAACACGTCCTGCAACTGAAGCAGAACATTGAAAACGAAATCGCTGACATTCCCCAAGATTTGCTACACCGAACATTCCGTAGTTTTCATAAGAAGTTATTAGAATATGAACACCAAATGGGAGCACATCTTAGATTATTAAAATTTATAATTATTGTTTTACAATTTACTTGTTAAATTTGGAAACAATTTTTACTAAAATTATATTCAAGACATTTACTCTTGAACAATTTATGTGATTTTAACTTGTTTTGTGATTTGATTTTACTTTTTACCTTTATATTCGGCAACATTCATTAATTTTAACTATTTAAAACTTGTATTATAATATATTTGTATAAGTCTATTGTACGCATTTATCGCAACGACTGCCCTCACTCTGGCATTTTCTCGACTTTCAGATGCCTCTGTGATTTTATTTATTCAGAGAATATATTTCGATAAATATACAAAATAAATTGTCACTGTTTTTGCTACCTAGAGCTACAGGATGTGTGAACTTTCAATGAAATGTTGCGAGGAAATGCCTTTCTGGAATTTAAAGCTATATATTTATATATATACCACTATGCTAATGGTTATAGCTAAGTCTTGCAATATTCAACAAGTATTTAGGTTTTAAGATAATTTGATCAGGAAACGCATACATCAAAAACAAAATAAAATAATACTACTAGCAGAAACAACAAAAGTAATTTGCAAGTACATTGGCTTAGTTTAGACATGGAAATATAATAACAAAAGTAGTTTACATTTGTCAAAGGATGTCAATATCGAGATGGGTGAGACAACAAAGAGAGCTGCCAAATAAATTCAACAGAGGCTGTCGACTCACCGAGAACAAAGCTTTTACGTCAAAATTCTATTTAAGATTGGGGAGAACAACACGCAATTTGCATAGTGTCATTTTGAGGCTTACAAAATTATTTAAGAAATTAAGGCGATTACCGTTCTTCCTTCTCATCATTTAAAGATTATAAGGAGAAAATTATTAATTATGTTACGTTAGTCAATTTTTGCTTTTTTTATGTCCCTCAACCCTATTTATCCTTTAAAGATCATCGTTATAAATAATGTCATCCACAAATATTCCAATAATTAGAACTCAAAAATTATTGACTTTGGCGGTCCAAAGTTTGTTAACCCAAAAAATATAGAATGTATATGTTTTCAGTACTACATTCTAAGATTAATTCTTCGGTTTAAAAGTAATCTAGATACAAAATGTTCTGTAGAATAATATTTGAAATTATTAAAGGATATAGAAATAAAGTTTTAACAATTTTGTTTTTTCGAAGTATTTTCGAAACCGTTGCTAAAAATCATACCCTCTATTTTTTTAATACTACAGCTAAAACTGTTAATTTATGAGGTATTAAAAGTTCTTCACAGAAAAATTTTAGTAAATAGGTCATTTTAGGTTTTAAAGTATTTCAATCTTCAAGAAAATACTGGTGAAGTGATTTTTTGAACCTTATTTATTTTGGTATTTTAAACGTAGTGTACGAAGAAAAAATGTCTCTGGATCAAAAGCCAGGAAAATAAGCTTTTTTCTAAAATATCTCTATAATTATAAAATAATTTGTGTTATTATTTTTCTTTTACAATTTTAATTCATTTGACAATTGGGTTTTGGTTGGTGTGTTTGGTGGAAGCTGATTATTATGTTTTGTATTATTATTCAGTTATTACACTAGAACACTAAAAATTTAATCTTTAATATCCTAGATTAGATTGCAATTTTGGAACTGGTATCTACTGGGCCGAGTGTTGTTAAAGTGGTTACCACAGCAGGTTGGTTTCAATTACAGCAAAAGTCAACAATTTTATAGGCCAAAATGGCAATTATTTGCCTGTACTAAAAATTGTATTCTGTGTTTTTTTAGAATATCAAGAATAGTTTGATAATAATCGTCGTATTTGATTAAAATTCTGCTTATGTTGTTGTTCCGTTACTATACCTACACTTGATTCCACGTTCACCGAGCAGTACAGGTCTTACGGGATATAGTCATGCTACTACCATTACTGGAAACATCACGTTTATTGTCATGCGGTGCGGGTTGCGTCAACTGTCCGAGCGTTGCGCGAGAGTTTTTTTATGGCTATTTTCACTGAGACTGCCGTTTGAATAACATGGCTTATGGGTGCTCCATACCGCACGGTGAACGTGGAATCGACTGTAGTTACTCTAGATTTAAAATCTCTCTCTCTGATTTGGAAGGTGAGCCACCACATTTAAAAGGCTAGGTTAAAGCAGATGGCCATCTTTAAACAAAAGACATGGAAATAGCTGTATTAATTAAAAAGAAAAAACTGTTAACATCATAATATACTCTAATTATTTGTAACTTGTAATCATAATTAAAATTTTGTATTTAAAAATAAGACTTACTTGTCTATCTAATCATATTATGCAATATGTTTGTGCGTTGCCCGGGGTAGTTTAAACAAATTACTGAACCTCTCTGAAAATGATTCCATGGTGGATAATTTTGGCTTTCCTTAGCAAAATAGGTCATTCACTTTTAGAAAATATAATTTATCGTATTTAACTGTTTATAAAAATAAGCATCTTTTCCGGGAAATTATGTACATATTTAATTCTGGTTCTATGATAACTAATAAATATTGATATATTATACACAACTGACTAGATCCACCAATATACAAAAATTATAACATAGGCAAACATTTTTTAAATGACTGCAACTGTAATCTCAGCTATTAATTTTAACGTACTACCTAAATATCCAACTGAATTGTATGGCGTCATTGAATTGATTTTGTCTCAACCTAAAACATTATTTCATTTAATTAAAAGATGGAAACTTTCTTCTAGAATTTAGGACGATTGTACAATGTTATAAAAAGGCAATTAGTTTATAACATAAACTATGCCTCTTTAGGCCTAGAAAGTTGAACCTGCCCGAGACGGACATGTTTAATGAAATTTACAATTTGTAATACTTTTACCAAATATACGTGGCCTAAAGAGTCAACATATTACTTAACTAAAAATGTGTATCTTTTTATTATGTATATAGTAGTAAATACTTCCTATTGATATAAATATAAGTAAAACATCCTTATATATTATTTCTCAAAGGATTTTTTTTTTGTCGCTAAGCGATATCTCCCTTAATTCTTCATCAAAATTAATTATTCAATCATCATTTTAAAGCTTATGTTCCCCGCTATTGACGAGAAATAGACAAACAGCTTAAAATTAATGTTTTCGTTACAAAAATGTATTAAAAAAACTTGTATATTATACTTCATATGGTTTCTAATGAAAGGCGCCATCTATTAACAATCTGTTCAACTAACACGACAACTGTTATTTAAATTGTTTACATTCTATATGCAAGTGTAATATATCACACAAATCAATTAAATTAAACCAACGTAAATAAATAAACGTAATTTACTTAATTAAATCAAGGTAAGTAGGCCTACTCCTAACTGGCGAAATATTCGCGCGGGTCAGACCTAAAATCTAAATAACGTTAAATCATTTTGTGTGTATTGTTCTAGAGGATTGAGCACGCATAGTTATAAAATATACAAGTTAGAAGTGGAAACTAGAGGGCAGAACATAACTACGTTCCTGTTTATTGAGGTTAAGTAAATTGAAATCAAGCAGTTCTCGAAGTAAGCACGAGAAGTTAATGGATATTTTCGCGAAGCTAATGAACCGAACAGTTTAGTGATCGCTTGGCGTAATGTAACACCCGCTTCCGAGATACAGAGTAATTAATTATTAACCTACTTCACTAAAACTTATACATGAGTAGACCGTTTCCTTTCCAATACGTGGATGTTGTTACAAGAAAACAAGGTTGTGTGATGCAATCATTGCATATTGGAATTACACTGTCTATGTCATGTAAAAATTGTAGGGTATCGAGCAAATAATTGAAGTGATGTCATAAAAGAAAGATACGCTCGAATGCATGTTCTTGTAACTGATTAAATATTCTGTGTTAATAAAAGCTGAAACTCAGACACAAACACTGTATATACAGGGTTTTCATAAAATAATGGAGGGGTTTAATTATTAAATAAAAAGAAAACGAGAAAAGGTATAAATAAACTATTATTTTTTTAACTCATGCATTAAAAAGATTTTTATACATAACTAATACACTTCAATGTGGCCACCATTTATTGCTCTACAGACATCCAGACGATGGTCTACACGTTGTGCAACATTTCCCTTGTTACAGTGAAGACTGCATATCTGATTCTTTCTCTCAGATGAGCCTGCTTATCTTTTATCATTTATTCTTTCTCTATTAAATGTTCTTCTAAATGCCCGCTGCACTAAAATCACTGACTTTAGTTCACTTAACAACATTACATTATCAACACAACTGTTTTAATTTGCCTCAAACCAGTTTTACATACAGTTAAAACCCCACCCTGTATTGTAAACGTGTACTTTACTTATTTTGTTCGTCTTCAGTTCGCGTTGATCTCTTCCTTTTTGCTAAGGACTTTGAGAATTCTATTTCTCCATTATAAAGTCTTGATTTCACAAACACTAAACATTTATTACGTGGATCCATTAAGTAAATTTTAAAAACACAACAAACACAAAACACAACACGAACTAACACTTCTAAAATACTTTTAAATACGACTAAAATAGTTGTTGCAACTAGGCATGCTTGTATATATAATTATATATATATATATATATATATATATATATTGTAACGATGCAATAGTTGCACGACGCTGGGGGAGGAAGTTTGTTTTCCTTTTGTCCCCACGTTGCGACGTCAACTCTGCAACGACAGACCTTATTAATGACGTTCGGGAGCCAACTCTGCAACGTAGCCCCGACGCTATTGTCTGTCTGTAGGATTTCCCTACTTTGTTACAGAATAAAGAGATTATATCACCTACTGGAAGTTTAAGGCAAATTAATTTTAATAGCCTAGGTGATATAACTCTGGTTAAGATAACTATGCCTATAGTCACCTTAAATAAAAATATTTTATTAAATTCCTTCCAGTTATTCAAGTTACTATTAACTTTAAATTTGCTCAGCTCAGTAATTAATATTATATTTATTTGACAATCTCTGAGGAGTGAGAACAGTGGAACTTTACCTAGAATAATTAAATTATTTGTGCTTTGTGAAATTTCGTTGGAACTGCCAACTTTGCGTTTCCGCCCTTCGATATTGATCATACACTGAAAACAACTTATCATATAGGATACTTAGATAATAGGAATTTCTTGAACAAGGTAAATTATTTATATTAATTGAAATCAAAAGAAAATTTATTCAATAAAACTCAAAATACTCTGTGGTTCTTTCCACTACAAAAACATAAATTTTAAACTATATTTACTATTTACATAAATTTTAACTCTTTTAGGTAGAACCATTTATTGTTCATTTGTATTTAATTATTCCTTCTTTTTTAAATATTTATTATTTAATTATTTAATTATGAAAATGATTTTAAATATTTAATTTACAAGATTAATAATTTTATATTTTGAAAAAACCTAATTTTTATCTCAACCCAGTATCAATAATTATTCAAATTCAACTCGGGCAATATTTTAATAAGGGATATCGTAACTTTTCTGACAGACCTTTTATTACTGCGACCCTGGACTCTGAACACCTTTCCTAGGAATGTTGATTGAAATACAGCTTCCCTGAAGTCCGGTTATCGTTGGTGCGGTTGAACGTCTCTCGTGGTCTCAGCTTTTGCCTGGTTTGACTTTCCCTGATGTCTTCTAGCGCCTTCCCTGATGTCTTCTAACGCCTTCCCTGATGTTTTCTAACGCCTTCCCTGATTTGGTTTCCGCTTCTTATTCCAGTAGTCCTTCAAAGTCCATGTGCTGTTCCAGTTCTTGTCATTACATCAGTCCTGTGATTCTTATAGACTACGTCATTTATAGGTTTTTTGACGCACCGGCTATATAATTAACTATAGCGTAATTCACTCAAACTGTTCAATCGTTTTTTCACTGTCTGTAATGCTAACTGATTTTACACTGTTTTTCTTCATTTAACTCGTATTTACGTTTGATAAAATTTTAATGAGAACTGTTCTTTGAAATATTATATTGCATAATATTATAAGTAATAAAAATGTTCACTGTTTGATTTACTGCTGTCTTTATAAAACACTGCTTCTAAGTACGTTACTTTAACCTCGCAGATCCGTCTAATGATCTAATGATGAATAATGCAATGAAGAATGGTGAAAGCTCGAAAGATGAAAGCTAAAAGCTAAAAGGTGCGCGGCTCCCGCTGTACTCCGCTTATATGGACTCCTTTGCCGCCTTCCGAGTACCAACTGCCTTTCTTATTCTTCTATCCCTTGTTCGACATCTCGCCATGCAACTTGTATTAATTTCTTTAAGTTTTAGGTTGGTACTACCCCCACTAACTTCTTCGTTAGGCCTTGCCATCATCTAATCTATCTCTCCCCTCCTAACATTTTCTCCTATTGTCTTACGTATTTTCCTCGTAGTTTTCCTTTAACTGCTTTTATGAACCTGCGGTTTTCGTAATCGTATTCCTGATACATTTTCCTGTCTTCTCAAACTTGAGTGATGGTCGTACTACGTTTGGTTCGCTTATGGCGCTGCCTCGCGTATTCCGCGGTTTTTCCTCGCGAAATCTTTTCTGGTTTAGAAGGAAAATCTTTTTTCTTTTTTCTTCTATGTTGGTTGTTATTTTATGATATACTAGCCAAAATTTCCATTCTGTCCGAAGATTTTTCTTCTGTTTTTGGGACTTGCAAAATTTTCCAAATTTAACATTTACTTTTGAATTTGAATTTTAACTTTAAAATTGATACTTTCGATTGAAATTTACAATTTTATACCCTTACTACTTTCTTAACACTATGTTATTATTTTTACCACCTTTTTCATTCTATTTTTAGCAAAATATAGGTATGAACTTTCTCGCCTACTATTTTAATTAATTAACAATTTATAAACTTTTTATCTTATAAAACTTTTACTTCTTTACAACTTGTTTACTTTTTCATTTTCCCTTTTTCATTTTTTATGGTGCTTTTTCACCTTCAAACTTTAACAATTATCTCTAACTTTTAAAATACCAAAAATTCCTTAATTTGTTATTTAACATTTTTTATACAATTTTTCTTACGCTTTTCAAAAATATCTTTTTCATTTAATTTTGATGAAATTTGAGAATTTCCTATAACTTTAACTCTTTATAACTTTAACATTTTTTATTTTACAAAATTGTGACTTCCATGAACAATGTTACCACCTCCCGTGTTTCACATTTACCCATAAAATTCATCAATTTTATACTTTTATTTAACACCTTATTCCTGTATGAAAATAACTAATTTTTCTAAGTCTTTCTAGCAACTTGAAACAAGTTCCAGGACAAAAGTCCATCTCTGTTGACACAGTACAGTTGGCCGGGACTTGTCGTATTCTAATCTAGTTAAGTATAGGGTGTACCTCAACTTTTGCTATGAAATCTTGATTTTTGCAGTTTTCCAACAAAACTCAATTTTTCACGCATTGCATAAGGTTTGTCCGCTGCAATATATATATAATATACAGGGTGATTTTTTTAAATGTGCCACAATTGGCATCTCAGAAACTATAAAAGTTACAACAATCTTTAAATGGGGGACCTTCCCTACTTTTTCCCTTACATTAAAAATACAATATTAAAATTTCCAAAAACTGCGCCATTTTTCCAATATGGCGGCCAACTTAATTTTTTCAAATGGAAACCCCTATTTTTTATGTTGAATTTCGATTGGAGACACAAATTTAAGACATTTTTATTCTTTTGTATGTTTTCCTAAACCCAACCGTTTATGAGATACAGCCTCTCAAACATTTTCTATTTTATGTGATTTTTTAATTGGGCCACTATTGGGATCTCAGAAAGTATTAATTTTACAGCAAACTGGGAAACCTTTCCTTGTTTTATGAGAAATTAAAAAATATGTAGTTAAAATATTTTTAAATGGCTGCCTGATTAGTAGTCCTTTTTCTGATTTTGTGTTCAAGAGCTGACATTAAAGTAATAGAGCTAAAAAATCGGGAATCTATCAAAAAATCAACGTGATTTAGCTAGACAAGCAGGACAAGATAAGATACGTAAAATAGTCATTTAGTAAAATAAAACAGTTCTGGAGACGTCAGCCTGAAGAAAGGGTAGATATTTGCTGTTCTCTTCGACATAATTTTAACTATAAGAAACAATTAATTATAGTATGCTATATACAGTTTCAAAACAAGATTCGTTAAAACTTCAATGTCTTTTTGTCTTTATCAGAAAAA
The DNA here is from genome assembly GCA_018207615.1 of Philaenus spumarius. NCBI lineage: Eukaryota > Metazoa > Arthropoda > Insecta > Hemiptera > Aphrophoridae > Philaenus > Philaenus spumarius. Next base: position 314,642 of record JAGFPH010000663.1, on the reverse strand, counting down.
AATCTAACATCAACTTTGATACAAAATTGAATGACTAAGTATACAATTATTTTGTGCAACTTTTTATTTGAATTTGGGTGACTCCCTAAAATGTAGTCCTAGCCTACTTTCTAACTACAGTATTTTAATTTTGATTGGTGTTTAGAAAATCTGGGTAGATAATTTGAAAATATATTTTTGATTTTTATTAAAATTATCAAAAAAACGCATGTCACTATACAAAGAAATATTAATGCTATCCGTGTTAAAATTTTGAACATGCCAGTACAATGTGAAAAATTCAGTAGGGCCCTATAAAAAGGAGTACGGAAATATTAAATTCGTTTTTATAATAGTTGGAAAATAAAAATAAATTTATGCGTTGTACTAAAATATAAAAATGTTCGAGTAATGGAACACATTTTGTGTTACCCTCAAAAGGTAGGTGTGGAATTTGTTTCATAAAAGTCAGGTTAGAGATAGTAGTGAGGTAAAATGTGCGAGGCTGGTTCAACAGTGAACGTTTAGGCCTAGAATGAACCAATATGAATAATTTTGAAAATATTCAAAATTTCCATCTTTCCTGTTTATACCTAGAACTTAGGTTTAGGATCAATTATTTGAATCTAACAAGACTAGTTAGTGGATTGGAGGACACAGTGGTCCTCCTTACTATAATGAAAATCTAAACTTACTGATTAACCTACTAATTAAACTTAGTTGAGTAATTGTTTCCATGTCTGTATCTAATTTATAATTCAAGCACGTAACTCAGTAAAAGGGTAAAATGTATTTCTATGTTACAGAATAGTGCATTTGTATTCTACGAAGCTACAGTTTCTACGCTATAATCCTTAGTTTCCTCAACATTGCGTTTAGAAAAAAGGAAATGTAAACTCAATATTAAAAGAGACAGTTACAACAATAAAATCATACCGTTGTCAGACAAATGTCAGCCTAGTCTGCAAGACAAATACCTTATCAAAGTATTATGTAAGCTTCTGGAATATGAGTTTTTTTTCTTTTACTGCCATAATAATTTCAGGTTTGAGTTGAATGCAAATTAATTCCAAAACCACAAAAGTGACAAATACTTGTGTTACGTAAAATGTATAAGTTTATTGAGGGAAATGAATATAGACAGATGTTTTTTAGCTTTACAGGCGAACGCTGCTACTTAGATGTACGAATTATGAATAATAAGTTAATTTCTTTATTGTTTTGTGTCCTTTGTTATTATTTATTTTTTTAAATTGTATTACATTTAATTATATGTTTTACTACGCATTTTTATTTAATGTAGTTTTAGGCAATATAGTTGGTAAAAATAATTGTTTTAAAATATTTGCATGTACTTAAAAAGCTTTGAAAAGTTAGGAGTATGTAATTGTTTACATAATTTGTTTCAAATACGTTATGAATGTCTCAAATAATTCATTAAGTACTAGTAGCCTACTATTATTTGCATCAGTAATTTTACGCTTTCGTTTATCGATGGTAAAATTTAAGCTCAATATTTAAATTTCATAATTTCTTAATTTTGATAATTATTTCACAATACAAATTAAGAATATAAAATTTAAAAAAAGTTTCTTATTGTATTATTAGGCCTACTGTTATTTTTTTAAATAAATACTAATAATTTAAGGAAGGGGCGGGCAAACATCGGGAATGTATACTCCATTTCATTTTTAAACAAATTATGTTGACCTGCATATAAATATATAGGAAGGCACCTGAGTTAACATAACCCAGGGTGCTAACAAAGTGATTGTGCCACAACAAATCAAGTCCATTGAAGAAGGAGCCAAAAGGTAACCTCTTCTGGAAGAAACCAATAGAAACTATGCGGGTTTACCAACTCGTGCTGGTGCTTGGCACTACCTCGTGCAGGGAACTGTTTGAATTGACAACCACGCGCAACTCTTGATGTCTCTATAAGATGTTGCACAACGGGAATGATTCGTGGCACTTGATAAAAGCTTATGGCCTGTCTCTCAAGGCCTAGCTAGGATTGATAATGGGGGAGGATCATCCATGAAAAGTATATATTCTACACTAGCAATAAAATGGGGGAGGACCTACGACATTTTACCCTAAAGTAGTTATGCCTCTCTAGCCCTATTAGACATTAAACATTTTTTAAATCCGGTTTATTGAGATATATCTTTGACAAACTACAAAAACTATCTCTAAGACTACATGACCATCCACATTCCGCTGTCCTACTTGTTTCATACGATCAACACAAAGGCACTGATGATTTTCTCAGGAATGCTATTAACAACTTCAGTAAATAAGGCCCTGCAGAAGGCTTAATTTCTTTACAAAATGGAACATATATTTATTTGACGATGCCATGATCAATAATTTTGTAAAGCGTCAGCAATCGGGCTTATAAAGACTCATCCTCATTCAATCAATCACAACCTTTGGAAATGTATCTACAATGACAAATGTCGCACATTTATCACAGAATAATTTTAGCTTTCCTTCATAGACCATATTTCACTTCTTGATCGTGATGAATTTCCATTGCGTTATTGTCTAAATCATGCAGCAGCATTAGTTTGATTTATAAATAATATGATTTCAAAACTCAAATATCTGATTACAAATTTATTTTTGAAAAAACTTACCGTCCCTGCAAATTACGAATAATTTAAGTCATTTTTTAAATTAGACTTTTTGAAAGGTTTTAATGGACTGCTATCCTTCAAAAATACAATAAAAAAAGCAGTAAGTCATTCTGTTATTAGTTGTTATTCGGACATTTGAAATATTTTATATTGTAAAATCAATTCACGACTTTTCAGGAATATGATTCAACTCCCGTTTTCAAGTGACAAACTACAGGAACATAAGACTAGAGTCCTAGGCCTATTTGAAAGACAGCTATAATTTTAAAACTAAACTAATACCATACTATACTAATAACCTTAAACAAGTAATGCAGCACATTTAAGAACTGAGAAAAAACAACAAGATGAAAACACAAACGCTAAAAATACACCAAATGCTCGCAAACACATGTTGACAGATTAAGGCCAGAACAAAGAATTGCGGATGCATGGGACTAGGGGAGTTTCTAACCAGTTGTGGGAGTGGACTATTGTTAATAAATTTCCATTAGTATCCTCTCGGGAAAAGGAATAAAATGTGCATTGATAATTATGTTAGGTGTTTTTCTTTTAACACAATTATTTAAAAGTTAGTATTACATAGAAGTGGTTTACTAGAATATTTTTAAAACTGTATGTACCGTTTTATTTTACTTAATACTGTATTTATTTTATTTTTTACAAGAGTTCAAGCATAAGCATTATTTTGACTTAAAGAAGAGAGGAATGAGAGGATGAGTCATTTAAATGATATACCAATTATGGGTTTATGTAAGTAGGTACAGTGGCATAGTTACTTACCATTTTGAAACGCATAATTGGATATCGCATATTTTAATTCGAATAGATCATTGTTACAATACAATACAATGGTTTTATTTTGCTTTTAAACATTTGTTTACAATGTAATTAGCAATAGTCCATTTAATTTAAATTACCTTAAAATTTAACATTTAAATTCATTTACATCAGAGTTCATATATTCCTCTAATGAGTAGTAGAAGTGCCTTCTTTCAGGAAATCAGATATACACATTTTAAATTTCTTTTCTGTCAAAGATTGTATAGTACCTGGCAGCTTATTATAATGCTTAATTTGTTGAAAACTGTGGCTTTTATATGATCTCGTAAGTCTGTTAAGAGGGGTAACCAAATTCTGTTTATTTCTAGTGTTATAACTATGTCTTGAGCTGTGATTAACAAATTGTGTAATATTCTGCTTAATATAGAACAAATTTGAATAAATATATAAAGAGGGAAATGTCAAAATCTGTAATTTAGAGAAACTGGCTCTACAAGACTCTCTATTCGATAAACCTACCATAATTCTAACAGCTTTTTTTTGTAATAGAAAAACTTTGAAAGTGAAACTGGAATTACCCTACAGCCCAATACCATACATCAGCAGTGAATGAAACAAGCCAAAATAAGTCATCAACAGGACATCAAAGCTGAAAACCAACTTAAGTTTTCTCATTAAAAATAATACCCTCGAAAGTTTCTTAAATATTATAAAGCATTTATATGTGGTTGCCAGGTAAGCTTGTTATCCAAGTACAAACCCAATAGTGTTACATGTTTAACATCACCATCACCTATAACTCTATTTCTGAGTGAAAACAGTATAACTCAGTCTTACTATCATTTATCTTTAAGCAGTTTGCATCAAACCAGGTTTTAGCTTTTGCTACAGAATGTTTTCATAAAGCATCTGCCACAACACCATCTTCATGAGAACACATTAAGGTTGTGTCATCGGCATATAAGACTGACATGACGGGGGTGTTACAGCCAACATCATTGACAAAGACTAAAAAAAGGAAAGGCCCAAAACAGAACCTTGTGGCACACCCGAGATTACATCCTCACAACCGGACACATCATTACTGCTTACAACCATTTGCTTCCTATTGCTTAGATATGACTCTATTAATTTTAATTCTATGTGTTTTATAACATAGTATCCAAGCTTACCACACAACTTTCTGTGCAATATACAATCAAATGCTTAAATCAATTAGGCACATACCGGTAACAAGTCTTTTCTCAAACGATGATAATAAGTGACTAACAAGAGTCTCAACAGCCATGGAAGTTGAATACTTAGGCCTAAAACCATATTGGTGCTCATATAGCAAATTATTGTCATGATTCTCTTATCTTATTCAGTTTAGGAACTAAAGCGATAGGTCTATAACTCTCAGGAAGATTTTTATTTCCCTTCTTATAGATAGGAATTATGTTTGCTAACTTTAAGCAATCAGGAAATGTTCCATCAGTTAGAACCAAATTAATTAAATATGTTAATGGCAACAATATCACACCTGCAATGTGCTTCATGATAGAATTGGATAAACCATAAACATCTCCTGCATGTTAGACGTATTAACAAGACCAAGTACAGTTTTCGGTTCTACTTCTTTCCACATAAAAAATCTTATTCGGAAGACATGCTGGTTTTTTAAAGTTAGTGAAAAGCTCAATATAATTAGTGTCATTTGAAACATCATTAACAATACCAATATTCACCGAGACAACTGCAAAGTAACTATTCAAAGTATCTACATCTACAGGCACTGACAATTTAGTTGGTTTACTGGAAGATTCTGCTTTGACGATACGCCAGTCAACTTTACACTTATTATTAGAGTTATTTATAATGACATCAATTTTAGCATTCCTAATGGTCTTGTTATATACCTTTTTAAATGTTCTAAATTGTTCTTTGTCCTTGAGGCCACCACTGAGCTTCCACTTATCAAACAATATCAAGAGTATATTACGCATAATTGCTATGTTTGGGGTAAACCATTTTCTATTGCCATTACACTTAACGTTCTTAGGTCTGTCTCTGACACTCAACATAGGACAATTCAAATCAAAGTAAAACATTAGAATACCAAGAAAATACTCAAAAGCTTTGTTTACATCACTAATACCATTGTATTTAGATAACCTAATAGAACTCCGATCCAATGCAATATTTCGTTCCACTGAAAAGTCGACAATAGTGACGCTATCTATTGGGGAAACGACGGAAGCTGTGTGAAACACCAATGCTACCAATGATTTCTCCCTAGCGCTACCTCGCGGCGCGATCGTGCACTATTTTCGCGACAACCTTTTTTTCGGCACACAGCCCCCGTATGCATGCATGATCTATTTTATTATTCATGATCTATGCTAATACTGAACAACTGTGACCAATCCAAACATGACAAGCTAATCTTAAATCTATCCAATCTAAGTAATGTAGTCAGACGCTTTGTAATAATATTATTATGCCTACTGCTGTTAAGTTTCACACTGTTCACAAGATCTAATTCAAATTCAGTCCATATACCAGCATTGATCTAAAAGAGAGCAGTTATAATTTTCAGATTGTATGTTAGTTGCTAAGATATCCAAACATGCTTCATTTCTGGTAGTTTTGTTATTTGTACAATATAAGTTTAGTGACCTAAGCAAATTTAAGAAATCCAGAGATTCAGACTTCTCCTTGTCCAGAACATCTACATTAAAATCCCCTGCAAGATTAAAGTATTTTAATTTAATCCCCATTAAATAATTTAATAGCTTTTTTGTAAGAAGAGCTTTACATTTGAGCTAGGTGTACGATATAACTGAGACAATAACAAGGTTAAAGTCAGATACCCTGACAGCAGCAGCTTCACATAAGAAGTTTACACTCATCTTAGCTATATCAAATTTTTCAAACGTAATATTATTCTTAACATAAATGGCAGCTCCACCATGAGTCCACGGAGCTGCTCTACTGTAAAAACTCATTGGGGAGAAACCAGTGGGTACATAGAAGGGAATCTCTTCTTCCTCTAGCCAGTGTTCGTTTGTACACAAAATCTTTATAGGTTTTCTGTCAAGGACAATCTCAAGTTGTCCAAGTTTATTTCAAATGGACTGAAGGTTTATGTGCGACACAATCAGTTTGTTCACCAGTCCGAGACTAGTAGCCAAGTTTAAATTGGCACCAATTTGCAGATCATTTCCCCCTGCCTGTCCCAGTCAAGATTTAGATCAGATCTGTCAAAGCTTTTTATTTTATCTTGTGAAGGCATAGGAGATTGAACCGTCTCAATTAGTTTGCTTTTTGGGGTGCAGAAGGTTTCCCTAAAAGAACTCTACTTTTCGTGTATCTATCTGATCGTCTTATTCACGAATAAGAGTGCCCTCCGGAAAAATGTCTGCGCAAAGAACCTTGGATAATAATCCTTCACTAACACCTATCTTGAAAGACTTGTACGAATCATATCTTGTATTTAACTCAATACATGAGACATCATTTATACCCTCGTCATGAATGTAAATTAAAACATTATCAGCAGTAATTTCAGGTGAAAAACGTGATAAAACACCCAAGACCTCTTTACAACTGTTTTTAACCTAGTAATTGTGTTCTCACCTTTAGAGCCAATAATGGGTTTGTTTTACACTAGTTTTTACCTTTTTTTTTAACTTCAGCATAACTTATCATCATTAAATAAATATACAGTTGAACTTGGTTATAGCATCAACGAAGGGTCCAAACGAATGTTGACGTTACATCCGAATGATGTTATAAAGATGTAACAATAGGAAATCACATTTTTGTTATCTTAAGCGAAAGGACAAACAACCATACCGTATTACTATTATTGGCAACATTATTCATGACGTTTAAAGAAAAACACTATACTTTTCTTTTAATGTACAGTAGGATCCCGATAATTCGAGCTAATTGAAGCTGAGGTCACCTACAATTACAAATTATTTAAAAGTTTTAAGTGTGTAAAGTTTTAAAGAGTAAAAATATTAGGTTAAACATTTTAATACATGTTCTGTGTACAGTATTAAGAAACTGTAGCATTACTGTAATTTAAAAAACACTACTGATCACAACTATGTAAATGTCTCACCAGGCTATTTGATTGAGTGGTTTATCCTGTGCTTTTGTATTGTCCGAACACTTTCCTAGCATGGTCATGGGTTTAGTTACACGCAGCACACAACTGACACCGCATAGCATGTGAATTTTATTGTTCCTTAGGAGGGATGGGAGAGTTAGCAGTATTGCTACAGTGGAACCCCCTCTAATGATTTTTATGGGATCCGCTGGAGATTACATTTTACGTGTGAAAAAAATGTGTAGTTTGTTTATTTCGCGGTTAGATTCTGAGGAGGGAGAAAATAGGTGGCCCGACATCAAAGGAAAGGGGGAATTCTAACATTTTTCGAGTTCTGAGAAAAATGATTTCAAAGTTTGACATTGATATTTTGTAGATTTATGACGTTACAACCGAATGGTTAAAATATTTATTGAAGCTAAAACAGGGGTTTATAATAACATAAAATATAACGATTTGACTGGACCTAAAAATAAATGACGCTATGTACGAGATGTCGCATTAGCCGAGGCTGTTAAAACCAAGTTCAACTGCAGTCCTATAGTGAATCTATAGTTTCATTACGAATCTGCCTTATTTTGCAAACATATCTCTATGATTAAAAAAGTAAAATAACAATTATTATGGATGTGTTACAAGTGAAGTTATAATGTCAATATTACCCAGATAGTGTCATCATTTTACAAGTGCAGTAGATAAAGTTATAAATAGTAATAAAATTAATTTCATGTTTAACTTATCAGTGTAATCTTGACATTAGCCAGTACGACGTGGGACGTGTACAAATTTAAATAGCATGTGTGAAATGAATAGTATTTAAATTAATTTAACAAAATCTCTTGGTGTAAAGCATTTAAAATAATAGTTTACCCTTTCTACTTTATCAACAGAAAACATGGAAATAAAAATAAAAACAAGAAAACCCAATTTAATGGCAGCTTCAAATACATGGAAAATGAAAATATAAACAAACCAGGACCAAATTTATGGCAGCTTTCAATTCATAGAAATTGAAATCAAAGAAAATAAAAATAAAATTTTATAGCAGCTTTTAATAAGAGGAAAGTAAAAATACTGTAATTAAAAAACTTAACTTCACCAACCATAAACAGTCGCTTTTAAGTAAGTCTACTAAGGATGTGAAGTACGTTCAATACAGCTATCTGCAGTCTTACGAACCTTTCACCGAATTTGAAGAAAAACTGTTGAGATAAGATACAAAATTTTCAAATACTTCTCAAAGAAATTTGCTTACAAACGAGGCTAAAATATTATTTTAATTTGAATTGCTTAAAAACAGGAAAATAAAGGGATGAATTTTGTTATCTACTGACTGCACCATTGGAATTTTCTGCAAATGTTACTTGCATTCGGTGAAAATAAAAAATAAGACTGCCATTAGTAACGTACTAATGACTTCGAGGGATAATCTAGTTATGCTTGAGCATCTTACTTATGCAATAGCAAACGTCAGCCTTCTCAAGGTAACTCGCTCACTCGGCGTACACCGAGTCGCTCCGGCTATACACTGTGGGTTTGCTCTTTATTCAAAGTTGGGTCATCTGCATAGTTTGTTAGATATAAGTAACTTCCAAAAATAAACATTTGTTCTGTTGATGTTGTATTAAATAAGAAAAAATGTACTAAAATTCAAGTACAATTCTACGGTTTAATTTTTACACTTAAAAATGCATTACTTTTAAGAAAACTAAGGAATTTGAGGGTTACTTGTAACATGACTACAATAAGTCTATAAGTAAATAATAGTTCTTTAAGTTAAAAATTAATAACACAGTCATTCATATTTTTAAGCTGAGTAGGATGATTTTACTTTTTTAGTATTTAAAAATTCAAGTTGGTTCATTGGTTTTCATTTCCTTGAGGGTAATGGAGTGTTTGGTCATAGTTTAAAAGCTTTCTACATTTGTTCTCATATTTGTCATACTTTGGTCTAATTGCAACTGATCTTATGGGAGAAAGCACTGACTTTGCTTATTGATAAACATCAACGACTGAACTTGGTAGTAGAGAACAATCAATTACTGCCCTTACTGATGTATTTGTACTTCATCGCTTCACTATCTCGTGTAGGTTGTTGTTGCAAAAGTACACTGATCTTACTGGCAAATTACAAAATTAAGTTTTTATTTATGTACAGTAAAGAAAGTACGTTTAGTACACAAGAGGTTTATAAAGGTTAAAATTTTGTAGTAGTTTATATAGTAATAACAATATGTAGTCTATTTACTTATATTTTGATAACATTTTTAATTTTGAAGATTTGTGTTAATTCATGAGTTAGATTAATATAAAATAGAAATTAATTGATTGTGCGAGATTTTGAATGCTGATGAAAATGTTTAAATATTTAAGAGTAATTATTTTGATTACAGGTGCTTTCCTTGTGCCGTACCTGATAATGTTGGCTTTAGCCGGCAAGCCAATGTACTTTCTAGAGCTCGCTGTAGGCCAATTTGGCGGCGTAGGCCCTCTAGCTCTATGGAACTGTTGTCCGATAGCAAAAGGTAAGTAGAGTACGTGTTCCTTTAATATTGTTGTAAACGTAAAGAATCTTCAACACCTCATCTATTTTTCCACAATTTTCATCAAGAATGTTTGGAATCAAGTAACCGATCCTGATATAGTTTATTAATATTACATTTGGTGGTATTTAAAACATTTAGTTGCCATCTTAAATTCGTTAATTTATTAGGATATTTAAAATCGCTCGGCAATAATTCGGTACGGTAGCTGAAAGTAAGGAAGACGTACAAATAAGTTAAACATAAGTTTAAAAAACGTTGTTTTCCGAGTGTCCACATTTTGATTTTTTTATAACATAGATTATAATTTAGCCATAGATAACCCTCTAAAATATCAACACTTGAAACCGAGGTGAGTGTAATTGTGTGTAAAATATTATAATATAAAAGAGAATAATAAAGGAATTATAATAGAGTATGATTTAGCTTTGGGACCACTAACTGTAATGATTGTGGAATATCTGGCAAGTTTCCTTTTGTGATTAATGTAGATTGATCAGGTAACAATGTTAAATTAAACAAATAAAAGAGCACTGTGGCGACAAAATCACACTGATTTAAATAAAAACCCGAACCACAAAACAAGGAGCAAAACCTAAAACTAAACAACTAAATTGTAAGTTAAGTTAGTTTTTGCTCCTTGTTTTGTGGTTCGGGTTTTTATTTAAATCAGTGTAACAATGTTAGTTAGTTTTTATTATTATTAATGATAACATAGAAGACAAGAGGGTTTATAAATAAAACATATTCTATATTTATCATTATTCAAAGAAGGTGGAAATAGAACTAAACTAACGGTTTGTGAATCCCTGAACGTAGGTGAATTTTATTTATTGCTTCACTAACAAGACACAACTTAAGAAGAAATAAACATATTTTTACTAAATTTTACAGCATGGTTTATATTTTTTATTTTTAGTTTGTGAAAATTTTATAATTTTTATCTCAACTTTTTCAAAACTGTGGTTGCTCATGCTCATAATTGTTTAAGTTAAATTACAGAAAATCTATCAGTTATACAAAGATGCAAGAAATCAATTGGATTATTGATCTTTTCAGAGTTGTTAAACCAATATCTCCACCAGTAAAAGTTCTGACACCATTGTAAAACCGATAGATTTTCTATAATTTAAAAAAAGTATAAATCACCCGCTTTGAAACCAATCGGTGAAAACTTGTAAGATTTTTCATAAATTACAAATTAATACCGTACAAAATTCGGCCAAATTAAATACATTGCTATTAAATAATCACAAAATGGGTGATTCCTTTGTTCTAAATTAGCTCCACAAATATTTCCTGGGAATTTAAAATCAACTGTATAAATTATAAATATATGATTTATTTTTTAAAAGGTCGACAATTTCACATTATTAAAGCGATTTTGTAATAAAAACTTTATTTTGAGCTTTTTCCTAATCCAAGCTTTTGGTAGCGAAATTTGTTCGAATACCAAATTGTATTACTTTTAATCGTCTGCCTCTCTTAAATGTTTATAATTTAGGAAAAGTACGATGGAATAAAATATTTTAACTATTGTAATGCGTTATTTTGGTTAATTCAAAATAACAATAAATTATTTAGTATAGTTTATCCAATTTAAAACAATGTTTTGTACAACGTAAACAGATAGAGAATACCAAGTTCATTACAGTAATAGGTACAAATTGCTATTGCTGTCACAAGGGATGAGATAGGAGGAGGGAGGGTAAAGGAGGTCAATATTGTGACATGACTTCCCCAATTTAATTATCTGCCGTTACACTGCTTGTATTCACAATATCCTCAACATTTGTATCCAAAAACTGTTAAATATTCAATGGCTGGTTTTATTAAATTGAAACAAACTGGATATGACTTGAATCTACAAAATGTATGACCGATACACGAGCTTTTAAATTGTATACAAAACTATGTTTGTACAAACACTGCGCTTTGTAATTGCCTTAAATAATTAGTTTAAACTGAGCAAACCTACTTCACTAGATGTGTATTTGAACTTGGCTTGGGTGGAATAACTTTGAACTTACTATTCCTACTTGTTAACCTATTTACTGCTAAATTAATATGTTCTTATTATTCATTAAAATTTAGAATATAAACTGTAGTACCAAACATTTTGTAAACTAGTTACACAGTTACAAAAGATCAAATAACTGTAAAAAACTCAGAAATATTTCACTTAGGTGATTTAAGCACCCTCTTAAATTTCATATTTTTACCTAAATTTGCCTTATTGTTCTTTCTTAAGTTTAAGAAAGTAACCATAAAACTGAAGTTTTCTAAATTTCTGCGTTTCATTTTTTTTAAAGGTTTAAGGTATTAGCTTACCAAATGCCTATACAATTGGAAAATTGAACAACTTGAGTAAAATGTGTGTACCAACTAACTCGGATAAAAACAGGTGTGCTGATATTTGTAGGATAGTGAATACTAAAATCCGAAAATCATTTGGTCACATGTATAAAAAATTATGCTAATAGATGGATTAAACTTTAAATCAAAATAATACTTCCTATAAAACTACTCAAGCAGAAATTTTTGTTAGCAGATGAACAAGAAAAGATCGAAAAATAACCGAAACGAGCTTACAACTAATTAATAAAGTTAAACGCTGAAGCTAAAATAATGTAAATACCAATTTTGAGGAAACTAACAGTAAAATAAAAAACAAAATGTAAGCAAAATAAAAAAGACACATTTATTACACTTATTTAATTTTATAGTTCATTGCACATCCTTTGAGTATTCTAAAGGAAAGTAAAGAGTGTAAGTAATAGTCTATTGTATTTGGTACGTGTGTGTATATAAGTGTTATGTTTGACTCGGGAGAACGAGGATTGGCAAAATCCTCTTAATAGACGTTAGTGTGCATCTCCTTTGTGGGGTATAGTCAGTTACAACATAATAAGTTTGAAAACATTTAATGCTAAGGAAAATAATTTTGCGCTAATATAAATAAACATAGAGATTAAATCAAATCAGGGTGACTTTGTGCAAGTCGGAAGTATTACTTTTTCATTAGTTAAAAGTTTAAAACTATAACTTTAAAAAACTATATTATAATTTGTAGTCTTAAGTAATAACCAGTTTTACACTCTATTAATGTTTATGTGTTGCAGGAGTAGGCTGTGCTATGGTGACAGTTTCTCTTATAGTATGTATGTATTACAACGTCATCATGTCATATACAGTGTTTTACATGGTGTCGTCCTTTGCCTCCGAAGTGCCATGGTCTAAGTGTGACCCTGCTTGGGCAGACATGTCAACGTGTTATGTCAGAGGAGCTCCAGTAGTGGTATGTTAGTATTGTATTTACTATGTATACTATCTTAAAAGTTTGTCTTTTGTATCTCGGTAAAAATGTTTTACAAATTTTTTTACAAATTAAATTACTTGTGAAATAATTTAAACCATATTTGATTTAATATGGTCATTAATTGGTAGTAATATTTTAAAAATATAACAATAAATTATGTTTTTGTAACTTTAGTAATGTAATTTTTTAAACATGCACATAACAAAATACAAAGTTTATTGTTTCATTTTCCAAATGTTTTAGTTACAGCTTTACCATGTTTTAATCAGAAAGTTCATGAATATTTACATTACTTTTTATCATTACAATTTTATGGGTGGTTTGTAATCCATGGTAAAATAAAAAATATTTTACTTTTAAACTTGTATACTGTTTATACACGGTAGTATAACTTTTGATTTTTACAAATTTATCTATAACTTCTTGAAATCCAGTGATTTAGTCATGCTAGATATTTTATCACCATAATGGCTAGAGCATTCAGATTATCAGAGTTTCACAAATTAGTTCTTCACTGTAGAAAATAAGCTTTCATCAACACATTTTGATTATGGTTTTTAATTATTATTAAGGTTATTAGTTCTCATAAATTATTTACATCTTTACTACAAAATTACCAAATTTATCACATGCTATAAAACTAAACTATTTACAAATATATATTTATTTACAGATAACCGAATTTCAGGAAATCAAGTCCGACAGAATCAACATTTAAAACTTCTGCAAATATATTTCAAGAAAGTTATGTATACATTCATAGGCCTTACACTACACAGAACAGATAACAAAATACTAAATTACTATTGCACTGTAATGTTTCAGGCTTATAACAGCAGTAATCTGACTTCATTGCAAAACATGACCATTGCAGTAAATTCAACAAACAGAGAGACTGCAAGCCTACAATATTGGGAGTAAGTTAAGTTGAGCAATTTTAAGATTGAAACATATAATTTTGGTCAATAAATGTAACTTCAATTAAGAATTTTTTAATATTATAAATCCCAAGTTATAAAGTAAGGCAAAAGTTTCATGGTGTAGCGAGTGGTGCAGCCTCTCCAGGGCGATTGGAATCGGGGGGAGACATTTTTTTAAATAGAACTTTATGATTTAAATCTGTCATTAAGAGTCAAGCGCAAGATTTTTAGAACAAGTCATATACGTATGCGTATGACTGGCAGTTGTGACAAGTACAGTTAGTTTTGAAAAAACCAAGTGGAGCTGAGAAAGAAAGGGAGGAAGCTCAACAAAATAAACTGAAAAATCTGATGGTAAACAAAAACGTTGCTAATTTTTGTGGATGTACTTTTGAAATTAAGTATTTTGTTCAAGGGTTTATTTATTGTTTAAACCCCATGAAGGTTTAAAAACTTAAGTTATGATAATGTTTTGTCTACCATTTTTATTTTCACATTAAGTATGTATTTTGAAAATACTCCCTTCCCGGTTTACACCTGATTTTTTGGACACAATTAAACATCTCTCAGGCTTATGGTTGAAGATATAAGCCTAGATTGTGATTTGCGTGCCTACATTACATTGGAAGTAGGTCCATTTTCTTTAATAAACGATGCATCACTGGCCATCACTCTATGTAGCAAGTGCTCAAACATACATGTAGACATTCTAGTATAATGGAAGAATCTCTCTTCGTATTGTCGCAGTTATCCAAACAGGTTGTGGTATTGCCCATACTTTATTTGGGTGAAGTTTGTGGACGACCCAGCGCCTTTGTTGAGATGTTATCTTGCTTAAACGATACAAAAATGCCTTTCACTTAATATTTCTACCAACATACCTCCTCATCCGACATCATCTCATCAACTGAGCAGACTAGAGAAAATTATGGGGATTAAGTCAACGTTTGACAATTTTTTCGTTTGTTTCGTAGCCACCATCGAAGCTCAGTTGCCCCTGCTAGTGTAGCTCACCGCCCACCACTCGCCGCTCACAGCTTGTGTTTCAGCTAAGGCTCCTGTAAAAAATACCTAACAGGGTTTGATCTTGAGCGTCGGTCGGCAGTAAGAGTTAGCCTGCCGCTGGTATCGTTGCCACCTATCCGTGTTTAACAAGGAAACCCCATCTGTTAGAAAATTTTCCATCGTCGTTTGCACCTTCTCTTGCCGCCCGCCGCTTCTACCGTAGCCGAGGCCTAAGTGTTAGCCTCCATTGCATTGCGCTTGCATTGTTTTTGCTCCAGGGCGCTCGATGCCTTGCTACGCCACTGCCTAAGTTGTTGACATCAGAGAATATAAAGTAATTTTCTTAGTTACACTGATCTTAAGTCATATAGAATGATAAAGTAACAAACAACATAATATTTTAATACAAATAGTGTAACAAATTGCATGAAAGTTTTACTCAGAATACTAACATATGAGTAAGTTATAGAATCATAGGCGCTGGGCGCTGACAATAAAAATTCTATTTGGGGTCTTGGTCAGTGAGGTAGATATTGAATAACTATAGAAAATTTAAAACAATTGGCGATAAACAGATACAGATCAGAAATTCAACTGTCATATTATTGACCAGTTGGTGGTATGGAGTCTGGCTTTTTGGTAATAAACATAATCTGTATAAAATGGGTTCATTTAGTTCTAAATCATTTTCTTTTTGCAATAGATTATTTCATAACTCCTTGAAACAAGCACCTGATTGTGTTTCTTTGATTGACAAAGTATTACTTTAGTAAATTGTTTTTTAATGTATTATTAATTAAGTTCTCAATTTCTTCAAACTATTAACACCTTATACACAAACATTATAGTTTCAAATTCAGACACTTTAAAAAAACCACTGCTTGATCTACTTTCCATTTTATCTGATTGATTCGACTCTTGAAAAATCATTAAGGTAAACTCTCATGCGTACCTTAGTAATCAGGGAAAGATAATCTTTTAAAAACTTCCTAATAAAATGTATTAAATCCTTCATACAAACTAGAAAATCCCTTACAAAAGACATACATATAAACTTTGTACAAATTTAAATTGTGTATGGTGCAATGAATAAACCATGCTCTTGTAAACTTGTAACATTGAATTTTTCAGTCAAATTATATTTTCTTAAATTTTCTAAAAATTACTTTCAAATCAGGGAAGACAGTTATTTCTCGATTAAAGGCGAGGGAATTAAACGTGAATTACTCATATGAGGCTTGGGTCACAAAGCCCCCTTTTCATTGATGCTTATGAATACAAGTACTACAGGGTGTTTTATAAAATCAATTTCAGAAAAAACAATTGTTCTTGTTAAACAAATTTCATATGGCAGTACATATTTCAATTATGTAATTGAATCACAATTTCTATTTTTTTAAATTAGTATTTTCCACTAACCCCCTTCCTCATCACATTGATTTAGTCCTCAGAGCCATCCTCCAATCATTTGGTTCCCAAAGGGTTGGTCATCATTGGGTTATGTACTGTAGAATTTGATAATGAATGGTTTGATTTATTTACAATGCTCATATTATTTTCACTAATAAACATGTTTCAAATACATGGAAGAGATTTTATCATTATTCATAACATATTGACTTTTAAAATTATAATAACTAAAATAAAACAATTTATTGCCTAAATGTGCTTCCATTTTTCTTCAAAAAAGGAGGCCATACAAAAGGTAAAAACTGTTATTGATCAGAATTTTAAAATGGTTGGAGATATGACCAAAGTTTAAATACAAAAGAATGTCAACTTTAAAAGCCCTTCAGTTTGATATCCAACTCGACCTACATAGGCGTTTTAATTCTTTTAAACATGCTTTTAACTGAAGCTCAACATTTTTGTATGTTGTAAAACTTATAACAAGTTAGACATTGTATGGAATAGTATATAATTATGGTAACAATGATTAGTACAATTTGAGATCTGAGAATAACATCTTTTAATTATACTAAATAAATACAAAACCATAACTTATTATATTTAGGGCTGCCATGTTGAATTCCTATTCCAAGAAAGTCAAATCTTTTATTTAGAAAATGTTTAGACCTATCATTAGACTATATTTTAAAATTATTCACAAATTACCATACACTTCCAAAAATATGCCTTTTGAGGCTCTATGGAATTGGAAAAAATTTCTTAGGCTCTTTAGGTGTGAAATAGTGGAGTTTCAATTAAAAGCAAGCGTCCAAAGTGATTTGTTTGCTTGTTATATGTACAGCACTGGTAGTAAGTTACACTCTGTATATTATAACGTAGATAAATTATTAATGCTTTATTGTATTTGTTTCATTTTAGAAGACATGTTCTCCATTTATCTGATGGAATAGAAAACTTGGGTCCAGTAAAATGGGATCTTGCATTGTGTCTTGGGTTCTCTTGGGTCATAGTCGTCCTTTGTCTGATAAAAGGCATAAAAACATCAGGAAAGGTATACAACCTACTTTAGTGTAAATATTTTGAAAGCGAAGTGAATACTATTATTGTAACCAGTTATTTTGCTTTCTGGAGATTCTTCATTATTTAACATACAAATTCCTCTTATTCTATGTTGTCAGTCTTCTTTTATAATGTTAATACTAAAAAAAGGATCTTGTAAGGATTGGTTTTCCCAAATTGGTCTACTGACTTTCATTTAACATTTTTGGTGTGTACTCTACTTTTAAATAACTATGTTAAGTAGTAAAATCCTGTTGGTAAAGATATTTATTATTCTCAAGTGGAAGTAGAGTAGATATTTGACTATTTTATTTACTTTATAAATACAGTAGTGTAGGCCTATTACATAATTATACAGTATTATTAAAATGTATGTAATTCAAGTATAAAATGATAAACAGGTTAACAGAAAAAAATTCTGTTAATATATTTCCTACTGTAATCTACCCCCTTCCCACCTAACACTGACATAACAAGAGATTTACAGCACTCGGAAACTTTGATAGTACAGTAGAGTTCAATAATACCGATTTTTTTAAACATAAAAACAGGAGAAATTAAAAAGACGTTCTATACAAATAAGTTAAATAGAGACATACATAGAGCCTAAGCTTGATGAAAACGCCTGAAATCAAATTGGAATGAAAGCAGGTTTTGTTTTCCATCTGTTTTGCTGGAAGGAAACTACCACAACAAGCATCCGGTGAAACGGATTCTGGGTCCTTCAGAAAGAAGGAAAGATTAGATAAAACAGCTAGGCACTAGTAGTGTTGTTGCCACCTGCCAGTTGCTTTCATCCATTTTTCTCCTTCGCTTTCGTTATCTCGAAGGAATTTTTTCTCGATCTTTTTTCAAGATAATGCGGTACTGTCGGACAGACTGCGGGATGACAAAATGGACAGTTCAAACAAAATATCCCTTTCCTTCCAATTTTAGAAGAAAATGAAATCGTAACGCAACGGAAGAACATAACCCGGGATGATGTAAACCTACACTAGAGCGAGGTCAAGAGCATTTGCCACATCTACGTATGATGTGTTCAGTTTGAGCGTTCACCTCCTCGCTTTCCTCCGAGCTGATCAACGCTGTATAGAACAGACACTAGCAGATAATTTACAGCACACTTAATGTACGCCTTAACAAGTCAATACGTTGATATTATCATGAAATCCGCTTATTCCTACCTCCCGCTAAACCGAACAGTGTTCGGTCCCAATTAGTTTGGAATAGCCGGGACTCTACTGTAGTATATTATTAGCAAAACCACCAGTATGGTAAATTTTTTTGAAGTTTTGAGTATACAAACTGTTGTACTAATTCAGTCTTGAAGGTACACTGGCAGTTAAAAAATGTAATTTGTTAATGAATTAAATATTTTGTTTATAATAAAATAATAATAATAATAAAGCTTTATTGACATTCTATTTACAAGAACAAAAGCATCTCCTTTCGGAGGTAACTGAGTTGAACTATATATACATATATTTTAATGATACTAAACCTAATTAATAAAATTAACAGTTAACAGAATACAACAAAATACAAAAGGAAACACTAAAGCAAAAAGACAAAGGGAAAGAAATAATTTAACCATACTTTTTTCAAATCTGTATTTTGTTTTTATAACTCTGGACCACAGAACTCTTTTCCTTCCTTTCATGCTCCATTGGTCGCCTACTTTCTCTACTAATTCATCCCTCCATTGTATCCCTTCCTTTCTTTGTCCCAGGAATCCATATTCTGTTGTTAATTTCACCCATCGGTGATCTTCTATTCTTGCTACATGTCCAGCTCATTTCCATTTCAACATGTATGCTTCTCTTGCAAAGGTTTTGATCTTTACCTTCCTCCATAACTTCTTATTGCTTATTTTCTCTTTTTGCTTCATCTGTAGCTAACTTCTCACCATTCTGAATTGTTTGGTTTCCAATTTTGTATATCCAGGTATTTTATTTTTTAGTTGAAAGTTGAGCCAGATAGTATAGAGGTCAAATAGTTGAGAAAGATTACTGAAATTTGGCAAAAAGGTAGTAACCTAACCTAATAGTTTAGAGTTAAATAAATATTTGTACCTGTGTACCCATCTGTGGTCTGTAGATCACCCCTTAAAGGCTACCGCGGTTTCAAAAAACTAAGTTTTCATCATCAGGCTCAACACAATATGTCGGATTATTCCATTAGAAGTCGTCATAACATATAAAACGTAAAAAAACACACAACACAACACATCACAAGTACAACACTGAAGTTACGTTAAAAAACTGATTATCGCGAGAAAATGTGTGCGATGAAAGCACCGGTCGAATCGTAAATGTTGGGACAAGGTTAGGTATTGAATTAACTCCCTCCTCGCTCTCTAGTTTCGCTGAACACCTCATTGATAATGATCATAACTATACCGACATCCAAACCAATTTAGAAATATTACACTTTTGTAATAAGAGTAAATATATGAATTCGTTGGAAGAATTTGAAATTTATAAAGGTGTTAAAACCGATCCTCGCAATGTCCTTAATGACAAACTTTCTTCCAAATCCAATTTATTTTACAATATCGCATTAAGAACAACTATCTAGGACGAGATAACTTCGTAATGGAACGTCGTCACAACTGATAAGAGCGGGGAGGGAGTTAATTCAATACCTAACCTCGTCCCAACAATTACGATTCGACCGGTGCTTGCATCGCACACATTTTCTCGCGATTATCAGTTTTTGAACGTAACTTCAGTGTTGTACTTGTGATGTGTTGTGTGTTTTTTTACGTTTTATATGTTATGACGACTTCTAATGGAATAATCTGACATATTGTGTTGAGCCTGATGATGAAAACTTAGTTTTTTGAAACCGCAGTAGCCTTTAAGGGGTGATCTACAGACCACAGACGGGTACACAGGTACAAATATTTATTTAACTATAAACATGTGGTCCGGTGGCTATAACACAGGAATAAAAATAATAATAGTTTAGAGTGCAAACTGTCCCTAATTCTAAAGAGATATGTTTATATTATTTTGTAATACCAAAATGTATTTAGATTATGAAAAAACATTTTCCTGTTTTTCCGATCTAAGGAAACCTTGAACGTTCATTAAATGTTGATCTGAACATTGATTGTTCAGAGATATTTTTGCAATTTTACCTGAAAGCCCCATAATTAATTACTGGATAGACCAAAAAACCTATAATGTTTTAACTATATCAGGTAGAACACAATTTTGCGACGTTATTGTTACAAAAATATAAAATTAATTCAGTAATCTAAAAATGATTTATTTGTAAGTTATGAATAATTTTTTAACATACAGGTAATAGACCTACATAGTGATCATCGACAGAAAATAATTTGGTCCCCGCGTGGCTCGAATTTAACAACTTTTACTTTTGCCTCTTCTTTTGACTGTTGCTTCATAATTTTGTTTGAACTATATGGCCAAATTCAGTTCAGTTTTTTATTATTAATCTTTAGCTATATTGGAACTATACCAGAAAAAGTATATGTATTTTTCTTGAGCGTAGATTTAGGTATGTGAATTTTTTCTTTATGCCCTAAAACAATTTCCATGTTTCATAAGCATGCCGAAGCATATATGTTACTAATATTCAACTTAATTCAAACTTGTCTCTATCTAAAATTTCCCTTTTAGGTAGTTTACTTTGCTGCTACATTTCCTTATGTGATTCTGTTCATACTTCTAATCACGGGATTGTGCCAAGATGGAGCAATGTCTGGAGTTCTGTATTTTATCACTCCTACTTGGGAAAAGCTGCTTGATATTCAGGTAAGTTCAACTTCATTCAGAGGAAAAGCCATACATTTCTTTTGACTAAAATTATTTGCTTCTTGTAATTAGAAATACAAGTTTATATAAGAACTTCAATTTAAATGGTAAATCTCCTTAAGCACATTTTGTGTATTACTGTATTTACTGTTGGCTATTATTTAACATAATTTCTCCTATATTAGTAGATGAGTATGAGTATAGTGGAGCAGTTATTAAATCTGAAATATTTCAATTTTGTGCTTTGAGTTTTACCTAGGAAAAATACAGTTTTCTCACAAAAAATGCATATATTCACAAATCCTATAAGTTTTAATTTTAACATCAAATAAATAATATTATAATTTTGTATAACTTAATAATTCAAAAGATTTCGATAAAATTCCTTTTTTAATTCCTTATATTTACTCCCATTATAGTGAAACTATACTGCAATTTTTTTTTACATTATGTAATAAAAATGAACTGAGTTAACACTTAATAAATCAACCACGAGACAACTGTCTTTCTGGATGTTTAATTTTGCTAGATAATTTACAATGATGATGACTTACAGCAGAAACTTTGGTGTTTTTATATAGCTTGTATACCATAAATACAATATTTAAACAAATATTGTAAAAGAACAGTATTAAAAATAAAGAAGAAAATATTTAAAATTTATGTATTTAGAAACTAATAGTCACTTGGCAATACTTGTAAATCAAACTCAACAATGTATATGTGACATATATTTGATACATAACTAGAAATTTACATGACTAGTTTATCCGCCATTGTAACCTATCGGGTCACAGATTTTGACAACTTGCTTCTAACAATTTACCACATTTGACATCCACACCTTACACATTGAGAACCAGCTTTGAAAACTGTTATTAATTACTATTTTACTTGATTCGCTAGTCTGGAAGATATAACAAATTTAACAGGTGGGTAAATATACTTGGAATCTTCTAGACTCCGTTGACCTAATTTGCCCATAATTATTAATTTATGAACTGGGCATGACTCACAGATTTAGGGATGTCTCGTATGGACACAATTAGCCGAACATTATAATAATTATCTACAGATTGGATTATAAATTATATCACACTCGATAGAACAACCCATCTCCATTATCGCTACAACCATTATCTCCCAGTTTCAATAGTACACGTAGAACGATGTGCAATTTATAAATCAAATGGTAATGATCTGTTTCAAGATTAAAATATTTGACTAGTAAGTCACAACAACATAATAAAAAACCCCGATATTATCATGAAAGTAGTGCTTGTAGAGATGTTTATTTCCTAGAATACAAATTTTGAATTAATTCAATTTTTGTCAAGCTTAATATCAATATGTTATGCATATGATTAAATTTTGTTTTAGGTTTGGCAAGCAGCTGCATCACAAATGTTTTTCTCCCTCAGCGTATCTATGGGTGGTTTGATTATGTATAGCAGTTATAACGATTTCAGGAATAATGTCTATAGGTAAAGTCAACGTTCTACTAGTTTAGTTTACTATTTCATATCATTTTTTAAATAACAATTGCAATATACTCAAAGTAACTGCAGCATGTATATCTAAATATTTTATAAAAATGCCTCCAGATTGACTGAACTATCAGAAGATAGTGGTGGGATCATCAAGTAGTCATTTAATTGATATTAGATCAATTATTTGAATATCGCTGTTAAGTACCGGGGTACTAAGAATTATTTATAGAACATAACTATTCATACAAAATGTTCAAATAATATTAATCTTTAAGAAGGCTAGCTTACAGTCTTTTCTACTAGGTCTATTTTCTTTTTTTCTTTTCCTCGGACTGTACCATCTCCCCCCTTCCTTACAACTCTCTCCCTACCTGTCCTAAGCACCCCTACAAAATAAAATTTATTCTTTTTTTCAATATCTTTTAATTCTAGACTACTACTCATTATTAAGTCAAAAAATTTATTTCTTTTTGTTTACTTTATTTTAATTATAAATAGATTTTTTTTTAATTAAATAAAGCTTTTGAAGGAATCATACATTCTTTTTTTAACTCCTGGTGCATTAGACCATAACTTTGCACACAACTTTTGTAGCATAACTTAATAATGACTACTTTATGTTATTAAAAACATTTAACACATCAGTTTTATATTTTCATAATTTTCATGTTTTTCAATAATTAAAAACAAAATATTTATTCTTAAATTCAATATTTATAACTACAGCTTTTTAACTTGTAAAATAAAAACGTTTTAGGGCCTACATGATAATAATTATAATAATGTTCTAAATATTTTAATAATTAAAGTTATAAAAACTATAGTTTCAGTAAAATATCCAATAACATACATAAAATTTATTATTTCAGTAATTATAAGAAGTAAATGAATACTTATTCAGAATATTCGAATAGAGCAACATGAATGCAAATGTTGGATAAAAACTATTTGCAGTGTTTTTGAAGCAAATTAATAATATATTTGGAATATTTTGATATTCTTGAACATCCTAAAAGCAACTTGAACGAAAAGTATTTATTTATAAGACTAATTAAATAGTTTCTAAACTACTGAATATAACTTATTGAAATAAATTAATAATTTTCCATTCAAATAGCCCATCACTATCAGAAAACAATTGTTTAGCTAAAAAATTACAAATCTATAACTCCCTATACATGGTAAAACGGAAGTAATGTGAAAAAAGTACAATTGTAGACTTAATTGTAGACAAAAAAACTCAGAATTACCTCTAAAGAATCTTTATAAATTTAAAAAATACAGCTACTTAAAATTTTTTTTTAATAAATCATAAGTTATGAAATTCAATTTTCTAATTTTTTGAAAGCTGAGGCAAATTTCTAACTATGTTTGAAATTGCAACTATTGCATAAAGGTAAAACTTCACTTTATTAGGAACAAAATTTATTTTTATTATCATTGAAAAGTGAGAGTCATTACTTAATTGTTGTAATTTATTTTATTATATTATTTTTAATAATAGTGTTTACTAATTAATTATGTTTACTTGTTCACAAAATTAGAGATGCACTGGTTGTGAGTGTTATGGATACAATCACCAGCATGATCTCTGGAATTGTAACATTTTCCATCCTTGGAGCAATGGCTCATGACCTAAATGTGCCAATAAATCAAGTGGTTAAAGATGGTCCTGGGCTTGCATTTGTCGCTTACCCAGAAGCATTGTTACGTCTTCCTTTCCCTCAACTCTGGTCGGTTTTATTCTTTCTCATGTTGTTTGTCTTGGGACTTGACAGTGAGGTGAGTCAAATGAATAATTAAGCTTGTTTAATTTTATAATGTCTTTGTTAAAAAATATCAATAACAAAAATTTACATCGTGTTTTGTATGGTGTTACTCATATTTTGTGATAGCCTACATCTTGTTTACATTATCTAGTAAAACAATTTGTATCAAATTTAAAAGATTCACAATTAATTTTGTTTCCTCCGAAAATCTGTACAGCACGGTATCTGATTTATAAAAACCTGAATTTCCTTTTAAATTAATTAAAAATGCAACTTTGTAATTCATTAAAACATTGAATTATTAAGCACTTATTAGTAAGGCTGATTTACAGTGATACATGGCTGCTGCTTTGCATGATTTGACTTGATTTGTGTAAATAGTTTTAATAGAAGTGAAAATACGAATAACACAATGTTTACGTGTATAGTTTTTGCTACCTTTTTTGTTTACTACTACATGTTTGTAGTATGTTAAAATTGAGTACAGTACAAAAACATAAAATATTGTTAACCTTTGCTTAGTTGTGCAAAGTTCTTTTCTACCAGGTCTATTTTCTTTCATCTTAGATTGTTCCTTCTTTGTGACCTTGCAATTTTCTTTTCCATAAACTTTTTTTAATACCTCTCTTTTGTGTCCCTTACAAAATTCAAACAGGATCACTTACTGTGTCCTGTTAATTTGCCAATGCCTGGTTTAAGGTCCTGATATAATATAGAGCTGAAGTAAAGCTTATTTTCTCTTGTATACAAAATTTAATTGTGAATGAATTAGCAATGTTTATGTTTACTTTAAAAGGGCCTATTATATGTTTATATAACAAAACAAAAAATGGAGTATGTTTGCCTATATTTTATACCAGAATGTCTTATTTAGACACTAATACATTTGTTTTATTTTTCAGTTTGCTTTGTTGGAAAATGTCCTGACCAGTGTATCTGATGAGTTCAAAAGTCTACGTAATCACAAACTGATATTTTGTATTGCCACTGCCATCGTTTGTTATTGTGTTGGCCTTACTTGTGTTACCAATGTAAGTAAAGTCTAATAATAATAGGTATTTAATTATATGGTTTATTAATCCTCCTGAAAGAAAAGGATGAAGGTTTTTTTACACATAGCAGGGAATTGTGACGGGCTCCTCGTTGTTGGTTTAGGATCTCGTACAAAACTCCAGCCATTGACAGAATGACTGTGGTGGGAAAATTTCTTCAAAATAAGAAGGTGAAACGATTGTATTACTTAAAGCATTTATTAAAGCAAGGCAATCAATTCCTCTGCTGGCCTGAACTTACAACTAAACTAGATGAAGGTAAAGGCAATCGAGTCCACCTTGTTCACTAAGGTTACTAACAGACTCCCTCTAACAACGCCTTAAGCTTCCACTTGGGTCCCCTCCTTTCTTTTGTCTAAAACGCACTGCTCAGCATAATATTTGCGCAAAGCCAATATAGCGTAACCACATTCACTGTGCATCTGTGCCTAGTCAATACTATTATTAACGAATTTCCATAGGAAAGATTGCAGTGACCCTTATGGTAAGACCTAAGGTCGAGGTTAGTAAGTGAGCACCGATCATGGCCCCTGAACACGTTTTGGGCTGACATTAGAAATTATGTATATATATGATGTATGTGTTCGCACTCTAATGGCCGTATTTTGAGTCTGATGTTTTCCAAATTTGATACACTCGTTAGTTGTCTACCTCGCTCAGACGAGTTTGTTAGCAAAAAAATCCAACAACTGGAAGGTACTTACATATGTATAAATGTGTTCACACTCTAAAGGTCGCGTTTTAAGCCAGATTTGGTACACACATTGGTCATTTATGTCGTTCGGACCAGTTCGTTAGCCAAAAAAAAACAACATCCGGATGTATGTTTTTTGACCGGAAGTCATATATGAATATATGTGTTCGAACTCTAACGGACATATTTTAAGTCCCATTTGGTACAAATTTGGTACACACATTGGTTGTCCACGTCGCTCAAACAAGATTGAAACTTTTATAGAGGTTTATCTAAACAAATAAATATATTACATTATTCTGCACATGTTAATTGTTTACACGTCCTTATAGCCAGCTTGGTTCTCCCAAAATCGATCAAAAGGTAAAATACCATAAAAGTACCCAATACACGTAGATTATTTTACTTAGATTATTCTTCTGATCCGAGGCCGACTGCCGAGTTTGTACGCTGCGAGAGAATCGTAGCAGTATATAACCTGAGACTGCCAAGATCGGAGTTCAAACTCTTCGAGTTTTTCCGCTCTGAGTGGAACGAAGGAGCGCATGAGTCGATGTCGAAGCTGGAGGCTTAGGTGCAAACAAATCCTACTAATACATTTCATAAATATAGGCAGCTATTCAGAGCCTTCATGAGTAGATCAATTTCCTAAATAGTTGGTTGAAACCCTAAAGCATAGAAACTTAATTTTGGAAATACGCTCAACTCATGTCAGCGGTTCAGCTGCGTGATCAAACTTTTTATTATTGATACTACAAGTTGAAGGGTACCTGCCGCATAATGTTTCTATTTTGTGTTGCCAATTTTCTTCGTTTCAATTTTTTTTTATATTTTTGCTTGAGTTTACAGTTTTCATAATTATACATCCCCAGCACAGCATCCATTCAGTGAGCTTTAGTGGCAGTACCATAACTGTAATATATGTTTTTGTACACTTTTGTGAGATTTTAGAGATTTTAAGAATTAATGTTTTTGTAAAAATCTGTTTAGTTTGGCTTGTTTATATTTACGCTTTGGTTTTCATATTTCTGATAAATTTGTACTGTGAATATTTAAGTATTACAAGCAAAATAGTTGCTATACAGAATTCATCAGAGGAATAACATGGTTTTAAAATAAAAATAAGAAATAATCAGTCAACTTTCCTTTAAACAATATTTTATTAAAAACAAAACAGTGTAAAATTTAAATATCTTTTTGTTATACATTTTCTATTTTAAAAATCACATCACACAGATGGTGAACATTTAACTTAATACAGTTGGACCTAAAAACTTCGAGAAGCATCAGTTAGATTAGATTAACTTAGAGTGGACTTCTCCTTGAAGGTTTCTTTCCACAAAAGCCCTTGGTTTAAGCATTAGTTAATCACATAAAATCCGGACGACTTTCTCTTTTATTTTTCTTGAGATCTTCAAGGCAGTGTGACATGTAAACATTTACTCTGGACTTGGGGTAATCCCACAAAAAAATTCACCTAAGATCAGGCAAAGGGAACAAGGGAAAAGGGAATATTGTCATATGTGGACATTATTAGGTCGTATCCTGCATAATATCCAATGAAATATGAACTGCGTATGCAGTAGCCCCACATTTCTTTACAGCTCATCTGCAAAGTCGAAAAGAAAGTGGAAATAAGAAGGTTTGAAGCACCACAAGTGGCACTATCCATTGACAGTAATTATAATGTTACATTAGGCACATTTTCTGATTATTTCGACTAGAATACTGTGGAGTGGATAGTATGGAATGTTGGTTAATTTGTGTTGATGTAAAGCTTATGCTAAATGCTTTAATGTGCTAATGTGCTTGTGTATGTAGAAAAATGAGACATTAGAAATTTAAAAAATAAAAGCAAAGTAGATAACATTACCACAGCTGATAGTAATAGTGATGTGCCCCCCCCCCCCCCCATGACGTCTTCAAGTTCAGTTGAAGCTTCAGTACACTCTAATTGTAATCAACTGGATATTGGTTTGCACTTAAATTCTAATTTTCATGTTTCTGATATTCGACTTCAACTTCTAAGAAATGGTTGGATTCCTCCTCTGACATAAACATTTTGAAAATGTTTTAATACTGATGCAAAAGTTAAAAGTGCTTCCAGAACAACCTAATCTTGGCTGGCTTACTCTGATGTTGTTGAAGGTCCTCTAAGTCGAGTATGTGTTTTTTGACCTCTGACTCATCGTGGCTTACAAGGACACTTATTGTCTCCCTGTGCCTTAAGCACCACAAGTTTCACGAAACTTCACAATGTCATCATTAATGGAATTTGAGAAAATAATGGATAGATAGACACTGAGTGTTCATAAAACTATGGTGTCTGCATATAACAAGGAAGTTGAGGAAAATAGAGTGAAACTTAAATCAATTTTATCAACTATTTTGTTTTGTGGGCAGCATGATCATTCACTTCATGGAAAACTGGATGAGGGGTTTGTATTTAAGGATCTTTTATATTTCAGAGTAAAAACTGGTATAGCTTTTAGAGAGATCATTTACATTTATCAGCAAAAACGCCTTGTTGTACATATGCCATCAAACACAAAATTAATTGATTGTTGTGCTGAAGTACTCAAAAATGAAATTCTTAAGTGAAGCACATGTTAGCTTTTTCAGTACTAGCTCATGAAAGTTATCGATTGGAGTTATATATGTTCGTTTGGATAACGGAAGTAACAAGCTAATGATTTGTAAAAAATTTCTAGGATATGTACCATTGTTAAAAGAGCTAAATTCTTAATTCAATGTCAGAAATAATTCTTCATTTTTTACAAGAGTGCTTTTTGGATTTGAACAAACTTGTTGGACAAGGGTATGATGGTTGTTCACAATGGCTAGTCATATAAGCAGAGTTCAAACACTGATCAGGGAAAAGTGTCCTATGGTGTTGTTCTTCCACTGAGCAAGACATGCACTGAACTTTGTAATTAATTAATGACCTAAATGATGTTAGTGAAGTCCAAAATGCTGTGGGTACAACAAAGTAATTTATAAAGTTTTTTAAAATGTATAAGTTTTTTAATTGTACTTTTTGGTGGAATACGGTTCCTAACATACCGGTACCTTTGTTTTGTAAAATGTGTTGGTCAGCAAAACATTTTCTGAAAACGTTTTACAAATCATTCAAGTATTGAAAGAAATTTCAGAAGGTCCTAACAATCAGGATGCCCAGACCAAAGCATATCAGCTGTATAAAGTCACAACTTATACACTCCAACTTATATTGTAACTATTCAGGTAATTGCTGCTTATTCAACCAAATTAGAGCAGTGTGCAATCAAATGGAGGAAGACATGGAATAGTTCTACGCTCACAGGAAGAGGGTGTAAGGAAATGCTGAGTTTATTGAGCTTGAAATATACAAATTTAGGGAACTGCCAAAGCAAGGGATGCCAAAGCCCATTTAATAGGTGCAGCTCCCCATCCAGAGTACATACATATATAAATATAATATGATATTAAAAGTAAATTATATTAGTAATGATATATAAAAGTTATTTGTTTATAGGGAGGAAATTATGTCCTCACACTAATGGATGTTTATGGAGGTGGCATAGCTGTGTTGTTCATAGCAATATGTGAGTGCATAGCTCTTGCATGGATATATGGTAAGTGCTCTTAGGTTATTCTACTAAAGCTATCATTTAACTTTTGTATAATCACAGTAATATCTTTTCAACCAGTTATGATTACATTTGTCACAGATTCTATCTTCTTTGTGACCTAGAAATTTCCCCCTCCTTTCACCTCTCTTTATGCCCCACCTCTGCTTCCATTCAACCTTTTTCATGAGTATTAATGGCTTAAATTAAAGTTAAAAAGCAAAAAAATATATGTAATATATTTTTTAACACTGAGTTTAGGATGTTGTTATGAAGTTACATTTTATAAACCTGCGATTGATTAAGAATAGAAAAGGCGAACTCTACAATGGATAGTTTTGAAAGAAGGTTCTTTTATTTTCTTGGTATTCTAATGTAAGGAGATGTTAATATTTATTTTTACTGGCTTCTTTCTATGTAACAACTAGTACTTGTATGTGTTTATTAGATATTTATTTATTATTATAATGTCCTACAATATTGCAAAGATGTGACATTGTATAACTATTATGCCAATTTATTTCATCTTAGTTAAACATCGCATTATTTTATGTTAAATGTTCACAATATTTTTACTAAAAACCAAATTTTAATAAAACCATTTTAAATTGAAAGATAAAAAATTAAATTAAAGCATCATTTAAATTAAGGAAATTATATAAAATGTTTATTTTGTTGATAAAAAAACAGCGTTCAATTAAAAAGTAATTGTTGAAATTATTATTTTAAATGTCAAATCTGTATAAATATTTTTACAACAAAAACAAAACTATAATTAAAAATACAATCTAAACAAAAATCTTTTACATTGAAGTTTAAGAAAATGAGTAAAGTAGATTCAAAAGTCTAATACACTGGAAGTTGTATAAAAAACTTGTTAAAACATTATATAGCTAGCATGTCATCATCTATTTTGTTGTTACATATTATATTATGAGTGTTAGGAGCTTAATTGGCTGCTAAAAAGTCTAACCCATATTCTCAGAGCTTACTACTGTTTTAATGCTGCTTTGCCTAATATACCATATAGGCCTACCTCACACATTTGTATTGAGATTTTGTTGGATAAAATCTAAGAATTCGATAAGAAATTTGGGTCCATGTATAGTTAAAATAATAGGAGAATTTTTTAAACCAATATATATTTGTCTAGTTTTATCCTTCTATTTCTTCATATGCTTTATAAAATAAACATAACTTCTCAGAAAAATAAATTCTTAAAACCCACACGACTCATACATTTTCTGATGTTTTAAATAAATGCAAAATACTGATAATTTATTTTGATCTATATTTGCTTTGCAGGATTAAAGCATCTCTGTCAAGACTTCAGATTTATGTTAGGATTCAAACCCAACTTTTATTGGCGAATTACATGGTGTTTCTTTGGACCTGTCATTCTTTCAGTAAGTTTTCCATTATTTGACCAATTATAGAAACTTAATCTGTACTAATAAAATATAAATATACCGGTACAGTTATGTATTTGTATATAAACGTATGGTATAGATATAAAAATATCATATTCTAAGGCTATTTCAGACACTCTAGAAGTTTAAAACTTCAAAACAGAGAAGCAAATATCTAAATATTCTTAGAAAATTTAAAAAATCTTATAAGATATGTAGGTACCCAAAGGTTTGATGCCAATAGAATATAGCGAGTAGAAGGCGCTTTCAAAAACTTTGGCCTAGGGAGTTACAAAACATAAAATCCGGCTCTGTTGACAAACGCGGCCTTAATGGTTTAAACAAGCAAAGGTAGGAAATTGGAAAGTTTCACTAAGCGAAGCTTTTGATCCAGGAAAACCCCATAGAATTCTCTTTCACCTGCGAAAAAATGATTTTAAAGCTAGTGGTTGAAAAGGATCAAGGAAGGAATGTAATTTCTTTTAAAAAAATGTCTGTGGAAAAGTGGACGAACGAGCAACAGATGACTGCTAAAGACATTTTTAATGTTGATGCACATGTTTGTTTTTTAAGTGCATTCCCAACAAGATATTGTCTTTCAAGAGTGAATGATCATTGGGGAAAACAAAAATAATGCTATTAATAATACTCTTAAAAACTGCCTTTGCTTATGGTTGGGAAGTCTCCCAATCCTCGAAAACATAAAACGTAAACCAATGGCGTCCATACCCGGAGACTTAATCTCCATACCCTGGTCTAGCCCCCCTCTAGAAAATATAACATAGGCACCCATGGTATGAATACAACCTAATCCATGAATTATTGCAATATTTACAAATATGCAAGTTTTAATTTATTTGTTTAATAATATTTTTCAGGCTATTTTAGTGTATTCCTTAATAAGCCATAAGCCGCTACACTATGAAAACTATGACTATCCAGATTGGGCTGATGGAATTGGATGGGTTTTAGCAGGCTTATCGACAATGCAGATACCATTTTGGGCTGTTATCATTGTTCTCAGGCAACCAGGCCCTACTTTAAAACTGGTTAGTTAAATATTTAGTTTCTTAAAATTAATTGTCTACAGTGTGCTTACTACTACTCAACAAAAGTAAATAGCACAAACAGTAAAGTTATATTTGAGAGGTAATTTACAAATTTTTATTCAACAGTGTTTATAACAAATTTTCTATGATTAGTTTTTTGTATCATATATTCCACAAATCTAATCACTCTCCTCTAAATTCAAAGAGCTACAGTTATGTAAGCGTTTGTGGCTAAGTTTCACAATATTAATAAATTGTCTTAACTTTTTTTAAATTAACAGAGTAATTTTAAAAAAAATTAAATTTTTTATTTAAAATGTATCATTAATTTGATGGAAAAGGTTTGGAGCAGATATTGCATTCAGTTCTTTTCATCCAATTAATACCTAATAATTAGGCATTGCATCTACGTACTGTACCTCAAAAAACAAACTGCAATCAATTTTTAATTAACTGATGATTTTTCAACCTTATAATAAGGATTCTTTAAGTTAAGTTTGTATTACTTTAAGGAAATTATGTTGACATTTAAATTATGAGGGCAATTTCATTAGCATGCACAGGTTAATAGTGTGTTAGGAGCGGTTGGGATGACACAAACAACAATACAAATTATGATAGTTGTAGGTGAAGGAAAGACCAGTGTTTCATCCTTAGAAATGTATTAAAAAATAAGAGCTATAAATGAAGCCTGAAATGAAAAAGTCTTGGGTATTGTAACTGATGAAGATCAAAGATTGTACATGACAAAAATCTTTCAGCAATTCACATTGCTTTAAATTTTGCTGCGGTGAGTTTAAAGTGGGCCGTATTTAGTTTCTTGTTCAACTAATTTTTAATGGAGATCGTGTGAGCATAGACAATACAAGACCATAAAGGCTAAAACCAAAAGAACAAAGTGCCAAACGTAAGCAGATGCTCTTGAAGAACATCACCATGTGACATGTGAGGGACTTTCTGAAGCCATAGGGGTGCCTCCAGAATTTGGTATTTTGACAAATGATTAAAACTAGAAGAAAATGTGGATGTGGTGGCTTGGGATGGAAACATTGCTTAAACCATTGCAACCTCACTGAAAATAAAAGATTCAACAGTGAAGGTCAAGCATACTTACTTATTTTAAAGTGTCATGGAGAGGTTTAGCTACCGAAGACCAAACAAAATATTGTCGAAATTGATCAAAGATCAAGTAAATGATTTTTGTTCATGATCACCTGCAAATCATTATGACAGATCCAAGCCCCATGTGAAACCAGTGATTTAGCAGCTTATTGTGATTTCATGCAAAACTGCACAGAAAATGAGTAATTAATTAATTGCAATGAAACCAAATTTCAATTGCTCGAGGGTGGGCCATTCTGTACTATTATAAAGGTTCTCATACCGAACTCAAGCATTGAGATTTAAAGAATGAACTTAAACAAATAATTGTGTGCTCTACTTATGAAATGACCCTTGTAAAATAAAACTCATGCTAACTTGAAAATTAGTTGAATAAAATCTAAATGTAATTTTTGAGTTAATTACAAGTACAATATATTAACTAACTAACCTGTAAATGTTTAGTTTGGATGTGTTACTAAGTATATTTTGAATTTCTTATTATTGAAATATATTATGTACCGTTATGTTATACTGTATGATATTATCATTGCTAAAGCTTTTAATATTGTGAACTGATCTTGACTATTTATGATATATTTCTAATGGCTGGATACTATAAATATAAGCTACAACTTCATATCTTATTTTGTACAATATGTAAAGTAATTTGTTTATAATGTTATTATTTGATACTTAGAAATTCAGGCAAGCTATAACACCGAATTCCGACTGGGGGCCTAGTGATCCTGCTATGAAGTATGAATGGATGGAAATGCGCAAAGAATTAGAAGCTGGAAGTACCAAACTCGACACGCACCAAAACGGTAAATTAGCAACTTAAAATATTAAAATATTTTTTTATTGTGATTGAATCCTAATGAAGTAAAAAAGCTTACATTCTACCTTATATTAATTGAATAAATTTCATTCTTGCTCATACTAAGTAAGATGTACCATTTTGAATTAAACACTAGACTAAGTATAAATATAATTATAAAAATTTATGCAATTTCAAAACTAGCTCTTTTTATAGAGTATTTGTTTGCCACATTTCTATTATTTTTTTAAAGAAATAGAATATCCACATGGATTATTGATTAATTAAAACATATACTCACACTACTTTGTTAGATTAGAGATTCAAATAACACTCAGCAAATTACCAAATTAAAGAAGTAAGTAATCAAATAAAATATGCCAATTGCAATTTCAGCTGTTAATACTACACCCATTTA
This sequence comes from Philaenus spumarius, assembly GCA_018207615.1. NCBI lineage: Eukaryota > Metazoa > Arthropoda > Insecta > Hemiptera > Aphrophoridae > Philaenus > Philaenus spumarius. Next base: position 279,694 of record JAGFPH010000663.1, on the reverse strand, counting down.
ATATTTGTTTTTTAAACATTTTCTTAGTAATGAAAATACATTTTTTTATTTTTATCCATGCAGAAAATTATATAATTTTCTTTTTATTTGCTTATTTTTAATATTAATAGATTTTATTAATGTTATTTAGGTACTGTCTAATATTATAATATATCTGGTTTTGTTTTATAATTATTTTAAAAATTCCACAAATGGTTTTCAACATTTTTTGAATTTCTGTAACTTGTATTTGTTTTGCAATGACCTTATTTAACACCAATCTATTTTAGCCTTAAATAAAAAATAACAGAACTTACAGAAATATTTTTCCTGGGTATTATAAAGAACTACAAAGAAATTATGTTTTTTCTCAATAACTGGAATGTCCTTTGGTTCAGAAAACAAATGTTTTAATATTTTTTTGTCTCATACATTTTTGTAAAACTAATGGTTTTTGATATTCAATATTAACATTTTTTAATTGCTGCCATTTTGAAATGAGTTAAGGAAATCGGGTATTTTTATCATTATTACAATATTGGGTTATTAGGATAGCACTAATATTTTAGGATATAATAATATTTGGATAGCATCAACAACTTTAACTCTTTGACATTCCCTGTTGAAAAGATATTTACATTTTCTTAAAAACGCATAATAGAGGCTAGAACTAAAAATAAACTAGGCAAAGCTAAAACTATGCATTTTAGAACATATGTTTCTTTGGACAGTTTCTTTATTTTTAATTATAGAACTCATGCTGAAATTCTTTCCATTTCTCTCTAAGACACTATGTATAGGTACATGAATATATATTTATATTGTTTGATTTTTGTAACAAAATAGAGATAAACTTATATTGAATAAGAACAATTACATTCTGAACTTCTCTGTGGTACTGAGGCATGCTCTCGGATCGAAAACACAATTTTTCAAATAAAATTTTTTTTTATGTAAATGATGCTTTGTAATGCTAAACTTAGTGATCTTTAAGACTAAGCTAAAGTTTCAACCTTTGTTTAGTTTAATAAAACAACCTTCAATCTTTCTCAAGTCTGAATATAATTTGAATTATTTGAAATTTGTTTCAGGGTTATTATTGAAAGACTGTACAGAAAGCAGAAATCGCTTACCAGTTTAAATACGAGACAAACTAGTGAGATCGCTTTAGCAAAGTCAGAGTCAATGTAGCTGAAACTTAAGTTATTGATTTTAGTTTGGTAACTGACAGGTTTGTATAAATATGACAAATAATGTTCAGGAAAATGTTATAGTTTGTTCAAATAATGAAGAAAAATTATAAGTAGGAATACTTATGAAAAAATATATATTGAGTCATTGAGATTTTAAAAGAGGAATTAAGGAAGTTAAAGGTGATAGAAATATTATAGGTACAGAGTTAAATATTGTTTGAGTATGGATCATAAGTGGTACTGTAGTTAAAGTATAGCTTAGTACCTTTATGTTATTTTCTTCATAAACAATTCAAACAAGGCTGAGAAAGTTTTTCAACAAAAAAGGTTGTTTACATGTTCATTGTTTTATGTTTAGAAGCAAATACAATTAATTACACTCTATTTAATATATGTAACATACTACAAATTATAGGAAAAAATGTTCAAGAAGTAACAACAGGAAAAAATCTTGTCAGTAATAAAATTGTTATGATGCGTTGCATGATATCAGTCCCTGCATGGTTAGTAAATTGATCCTACTGGTTGGGTCAAAAGTATTCATGTCATGGGGTTTAGATTAAAATGTGGCAGAGTGGATCCCTTGCATGTCAACCTAGGAATCATAAAGTATTCCTTTTAATGGATATGATTTTTTTAGCTTTTTTATGTTTACTTGGGAATCTTTATTACCAGTGTCTTAGAAGTTTACAATTTCTTTGTGTTACTATTGAAAACATAATGAGCAGTAATATTAAATATAAAACTTGAAAATATGTTAAGTTATTACAGTTATTATGAGAGGCTATTCTAGTGTTGTCTTGTGAGAATGAGCTGGAACTATTTGTTTTAGCTGCCTTAAGCTATTACTTCGAGAGCAGAACATTCTGTTGTGATTTAGAACTAACGGTACTTCAATTTGGCTTCCCAAACTTGTCACAAAAATGTGCATGCATTTCCAATTTACTAGTTGATTAATCAATTATAGTAGGCCACTCTCTAGGATAAAAATAAACTAATAACAAGTAAACACTTTGCATTAATTGTAGAAATAGTTTTAAAGATTTCACAGTGGACTACTGACTATGCTCTCATGTTGACACACGTAAGGCCGGCCGCACACCAAATCAGATGCGACATGACATGACAGGACGAGACAAGACGTTGAATCATTAAACAATACGCCGAATTTGATGGAGCGCCGCGCCTCAACAAGATGGGACATGACAAGGACACTGAAATATGACAAAAAGGAGGGAAATCCAAGTTGTTTTGTTCCCGCTTATTTTATTGAAAGAGAAGTTTGTTCGAGTTTACCATGAAAAGGGAGGATGATGTTATGGCTATAATGTTGTGGAACTATATTCAGTTGCTGGATGTATGGCCCACGAGGGAAGTATGGGTTCACACCATAAATCAAGCTCGGAATATTGGAGGGAGGGTAGCTGAAATTAGAAATGACCCGCAAGTTTTACAATTACTTTTGAATGAGCATTCCTGAAAACTGAAGTCAGCCGATAGTACTAAAACAGCTTTTGAGTTTTCTGCTGACATGTGGGAAGGAAAGTGGATGGGGGTCACGCATGCACAGTTCCATTTGCTCGATCGTGTCTTGTCGAAAAACGAAGTTGGTTGGGACAACGATGTTTGTCTTTAGACAAGACATTCATGTTTTCTGTCTTGTCAAAGCGGTGTGCGGCACTCTTGTAAATGGTTAAGGAGTTCCCGACCTGATGGTTCGATGTTGTATCATGTAGCGTCGCATCATGGCGAATCCTGTTTGCAGCCGGCCTAAGTTGTGTCAAATAAAGCCATTGAGAATTTTTTTGCAATGTACATCACAGAAAATCCTCTATTCTAAACTTTTGTGTCATTTTCTGTTATTATAATACAAAATAATCAATTTGACAAAAAACTTGTATTAAAAGCTTTCTTCATTATACTGTTATACTGCGAGCCAAAATTAAAATAAAGTACATATTAATTAGATAAATTCAATGATAATTAACTAAATAATAACTTTAGAAGAAAATAAAATGACATAGAAACAATTGAGCAACCTAGATTCAACAAAGCTATACAAAATTTGAAAATATCAGAAAAAATCTAAGATTCAGTAAGTTGGGAAGTCCAATTAAGAAATCCAGCAATACAATTGCATAAAGACATAGTTAGATTTTTTATTTAGCAATCTAAACTAATTTCTTATAGTTTTTGAAATTTTACAAATTTCCTAAAAGTCTGAGATCACCGAAAAATTATTTGGAAAATTGCAGAGTTGAAATAACAAATAAAAAAGTTAAATATTTCCAAATTAAAATTTTAAGTTTTACTCCAAACAAACTCGGTAATAATCTCACGGTAAACAAAAAATGTACCAACTGACTGCAATGAAACTGTAATAACCTAACGAGTAATATAGAGTACCGTAGTTAGAAATAAATCAGGTCTCTAAAGTCCCACATGGAAAGACACTGAAAGTAATAAAACATTTCTTTGGTATTTTAACCCTACAGTAGTGTCATCGGTCTGAGAGTCCTATTCACTTTTTGTTGCGTGTCACTCATTGTTCGCTAGAGAGGGAGGGCTGAGTAATTCAGTACCTTCCTATTTCTTGTCAGTCTTCCTGATGCTACCTGCTCGTGATTTTCAGATTATGTTATCTATGATAAATTAAACAAATCGGACTCCTACACCAAATACACTACACACAAATATTAAGATATTTTTTTTAAAGTGAGCATGCGAAACAATTGTATACATTTTTTTATTTGGGTTTCAGATTTGACTCTTTGTCTTCATAACTACTTTTTTTTGCCAAGTTTACTCTTTTTCCACATAAAAAAATTAAATATAGTAGCATTAGTTTTGAAATTTGTAAAGTAAAAGTGTTTGAATTTTAAATCATAATTGTCAATGTATCTCCGTGATATAACCTATCTGAAAATTTAGGAGAAGAACCATATTTACGATATATGTAATTTTATTAAAGTTTGGTGATATTTACAGAATTATTTTTAAAAAACATGTAAATCGGTCTCACGGACCTATGACACCAATGGTGTTGCAAAAAGCATGACACTATTCTAGGGTTAAATTAAATAACATTCAGTTAGCAGTTAGTTCCACACTGCCTAGTAATTTCCTTGGTCCTTCCTGAAATCTTCTTTGCATCCTTGGTTTTGGGCAAAGGTTTTACATTCTAAGCCTTTGTGTTGTGATGCAAGCTGGTGAATTGGAATTAATTAACTTGAATTGAATGTCCTGTCTTTATCATTTTCTTCCTTATTTTATTTGAGTTAGAATACAATTTGAAAATGGTTCTAACTGAAATAAATTCTAAGGCAATGTTATATCAGAACAAACTGTAATATTTTCCACTACTAGATGCCAGAACTCCAGACGCAGTCAATTTGTTGTTAGATATGGAATTAATAACTAGGTTTAGATGTAGATACATATGTATTATGTTTTGTTGGGTGATAAAGATATTTTTGTTACTTTTGAGTAAAGCTCTAATTGTACTGAATGTATTATTTTTAGATAAATTAGTACTGACCACTGTTATAACAATCTGTACAGTTAGATGTATGTAGATTGTAAATAGACTAACTTTGTGGAGGTACTTTGGTAAACAGTGGTCTGTGTTTATGAAATGTCAAAACAAATTGTATTGTAACGTTATTGCTCAAATCTTAAATACAAAATGTTTTGATGAAAAGGCTAACAGGTGGACTAAAGAAATATAAATAAAGCCAAAACTAATTGTAAACTTTTCCTTTAAACTTCAAAAATATGTTCCATGATTATAGTTGGAGTAAGTAGAATAAAGTAAATAACATTTTGAAATGTATTGAAATTTGCAAAAGTGTTATCTTGTTTTACATAACACTTTAGTCAAAGGATCAATGAAAAATTAATACAGACACCAACACAGTTAAAATGTTTTCTATTGTAACATAAAACTGTATGTATCTTTACTTAATTGACAGTAACAAATTAAGTCAAAATTTATTAAATAAATAAATAACCAAATACAACATACGAGTTATGTCTATTAAAATAACAAGACTGATTAAATAACAACTTTATTTTAATGTATTTTAAGGATTTTCTCTTTCAATATACTCTCCATTTGCAGTCTAAATAAATACATTGCTGCAATCTGGTTTTCCACAATTCAAAGGCAGGAGAAAATAAATTTCTGTCAACTATTTCAACACATTCTCTGTTTTCTTCTTTACGTCAACAACTGAATCAAAATGTGTTCTTTTAAACACTGATTTAACCTTTGGGAAAAGATTAATTTGCTTGGTGTTAAATTGGATGAATATGGATTATGTTCAAGGGTAGTAATGTTCTTTTGAACAAAAAATCCTTCACAGAAAATGTGCAAGCAAGACGTTTATACAGGAGAAGAATAAAACTTTTGTCAACAGTTGCGGCAATTGTTTTCTGACTTTTTCTCTCAGCTTTATCAAAACTGTCTTATAATTATGTTGCTTCTTTGGAGCCTTCTGGAACCAATTCATCTACAATTACACCATTGATACCGAAAATCATAACGTAACCTAATGGGTTTGAATTTTCAATTGCTTTGACGAACTTATTTCATACTTGGTGATGACTGTGTTTTCCAGTGGTTGCAGAATCATACTTTAAGATCCAGATTTAATCACAAGTGATTATTTATTCAAACAAGTTTGAATCTGTGTCAAGTTACTCCAGAATGTCAACACAACATTGTTTTTACTCTGAAATGAGAACTATCGGATCTTTGCACTAATTTTTCTCATGTTAAGCTCTTTGCGCAATATTTTCCACAAGGTGTCATTGTCAGTGTTCACAAATTCAATTAAATTTTTGTCGGTTTTTCAAAAACAAGACAACCAGGACGTTTCATCATCCTCGACATTCTCGTGTTCATTTACTGAATCTTTTGTTCCACTCAAACACAACTCCATAAGCTGTGGTAAGCATTTGGAAACATTCAGTTGGCGTTTTGTTAAATTTAATTAAACATTTAATAACCATGTTGTTCAACTTTAAACTTAAGCATTTTTCCCGTGCACACTTCGGAAAACTCAACCGAACTAAATGGAGTATTGCTGCTTGATCAGACATGTTTACTTCACCACCCATGCACTTATAACCAGTTCCAATAGGTTTAATTTACGATATGGAATCACAGTCTCATTATTTAATAAACATATCTCTGTAAGTATGTAAGTTTGTAACTATTTAAAGTTTAGGATATGTTTTGACAAATAACTTATAATTTAAAGTGAAAATGAAAATAAGAAGGACACTATTCATAAGTTTTAAGTGGTAACGCATATTAAGTGAAAACTGTTTTAAAATTCTTGTTTGGACTAGCATAAAGTCTTGTATTTACATGGCTTTGGTACTTTGATTTGATACTTTTCCAAAGACAGAAAAACTGTGCACTTAATTTCGTTATTGCTAACAATTGATTTAGGAACTTACATTCAACAAATTAATTTTACCATTTAATTTAGACCTTTCTAATGATACAACTTAAAAAAAGTATTTGAGTATTGCTTATTAAATGCCTTCAAAGGGATTGCTCACTCAATGAAAGCCAAAAAATCATATTTTTAAGTACATTTCTCTGTAGAAAGGATTTGTATATACCGGTACTCAAATTTTTAATTTATTTAGGTTAACTTACTAACATTGAATAAACCAAACCTTACTAATAAAGGTTTTACCAAACCTGATGGTAAAATTCATTTGATGAATTTAAATGCCTAAATCGACTGATAGCAATAACAAAATTAGGTGAACAATTTTCTAGTCGCCATATTGTTGCCATAGAATTGTATCAAACTTTTCTTAGCACCATTTTCTTAAGTTGTCGCCATTCAAAAATTATGAGCTGCACCCATGGTGTCCTTCCGAAAAGGGGTTAAGTTTCACTTGCATTTAAAATTGTAGTTTCAAGCTTTTTATATTCACAAAGTGAGCTGCTCTGGATAATTTCAGATGAACAGTATTATATTAATTTAAATTTATCTAGAGTGTTTATTTACGGGGAAGTATTTATAGGTTCCAATTGATGTTACTAAACTTTCTTTAGTGGTTCACATTAAAGTCAAGCAGCTGTATTCTGTTGTGGAAAACCCTTTATTATTTTGCATAAAGTTTTCGAAAAACAAAAGTTCAATAAAGAAATGTCCCAGTGACAGTAAACAAATATTTTTAATAATATGGTTTTAGTGTTATTGCAAATTTTAGGGCAAACAACATAAATTGTACTGTGATGGATAAAAAAGAACAGGAAACTGCCTTTCTCTAATTTTTCCGACAATTTTTACATCAATTTTGAACAAAATTAGGTTTAAATGTTAACTCTGAATTCTGATGAGTACCATAGCAATATTATCTGATTCCCATTCATGTAAAATCTTATATGTACTTTGTATAGGTATACATTTGTACTAGTAGTGATGTACGATAAGTAACAAGATTGAATCTGCACGATTCATAAATGCATAACAAATATTGATGACAGCTCAGGTTTTTCGTCTTCAATCCAGAAAAAAAATCTTAAGACTCCTTGATGATGTTCATCTAAACTGAGATTTTTGGGTTACTGTAGAAATACAAAATTATTACAACATAATAATTATGGCGTATAAACTTGAACTAGTATATTTTAAAAAATTCTGATAATTTTATGTAAATGTCCAAAGAAAATACATGTCAAAAACTTGTCATTGTGCCACTGAATTTAATTTAAAAAAGTGTTTAATCATAGCTTGCAAGAACGTTCTGATATTTTTATAAATTGCTTAAATCGAGAATAACGGCCAAAGGGTTAAAAGATATATCAAAATTAAATACAAGATATCAAGTTTATAATTTCATATGCTTTCAAATAAATGTAATAAATACAGGAAAAGTAGGAAAGTGAGGACATTTTTTAGCTGCCTGGTATAAGTGGCACCTGAATATGTACTCATTCGTTAAATACAAATAAATTTCATATAGCTATATATTATTATAATCCTACAAGTCTTGCAAAGTTTAGATGAAACCCCTGTTTATCAATGTACTTCCGTAGTTCCTTTATAATGGAAGATTGTTGTTATTGTAATATAGCACATGAAGATGAAATGTATTCTTATTAAAAATGCAATTAAATGTTGAAATTTGTTTTCCAATTTGTTGTTGTGAGTTATTACTCCACTGAAATTTGAATGTAAATCAATAAAAATTATAAAAAAATAGACGTCCTTTGATGAATTTAATCGCCAAAATATTATAGTTGTGTAACGATATAGTGAGATTTTTCAAGTATTCTGGTTTTCGTATTGTAAAGCATACTTCTAAAAAAAAGTATATTTTAGATAACAAATATAAATAATGAAATACATCTGTCTATGTTACAATGTAGTTATTGTTAGTCTAAATATATTATTGTCATCATGTGTTACAAATAGCAAACATAATATTTGTGTAGTAGTCAATTATAAATATATTGTTTTAAAAAAAGTTAAAAAATCTAGAATAAAAAGAAAACAAATAACTAACTTTAAAAAATAACTAATGAACGATTATTGGTTCACCATAGGTTCTTAATTAAAAAAGCACAAGCTCTACAAGGATGTGTTACATAATTTACTCAATTTATTCTCAGATGTTACAGTTTCTGGTTTTTAGAAAATTTTATTTGCCAAAGAAAATTTACCGTTATTTCTTGATTAAGATGGATTGTAAAACTAGAGCTGGCATTATGACTTACATTAAATTAGTAACAGTTTTATAAACTAAATTGAACTCCTTATTTACTCTTAGGCTAGCCGCGCACTAACAAATTTTATCAATTTTAACATTGTTTCTACAGATTAGCAAAAATTTATAAATAAATTTATATTACCTTTTTTCCGGTATGTCACACTAATCCACTGTTAATTTCAATGATTACTGTAGTTTTGGGTTGCTTGAGCCCATCATCAGATCATATAAGGTTTTATTTTTTTATTGTTCCATAAGGACCTTGTTAATGTTTAAAAAAAACAATGGTGAATACAGTTTACATGTACAAATACACAACGAAACACGTATACACAAATATACATATACATGTTTACAAAGGTTATAAATCACATAATATCGGTTACATGTTGGTCGGTGCGCACTCTTCAATGAACAGTTCGAGACTGGCTTGTTTGTTGTTAAATAGTTATCTAACTTTGAGTCACCGATTCCTTTTTTTGCATTTTGATAGCGCTGTCATATAGGGTATTGGAGGATAGTAAGAGTTGTTCATTTAATATATTGGTATGTTCTTGTTTGAACGCTTTGAAGATCTCGAACTCCTCCAAGGTGCTCATGTAATGTCCCTTACTGAATGTGTTCAAGATGTCCATATTAGTGTTAATGTTGGAGTAAGTATGGCAGTTATGGATGAGGTGTTTCTCGATTTCTTAAGTTTTCCTTTGATTGTTGGTAAATACGCCTTGAATCGTTTTTTGAAATCCCGTTTGGCCGATGTAGAAGCTTAGGCAATCATCGCAAGTCATTCTGTATATTCCTGTTTTTTTTTCTTTTCATCCCTAGGTTAGGAGGTTTCAGTTTTTAATGAAGTTTGTTGCCAGTCCTAAATGTGACCCTGATGTTATGTTTTTCCATTTCATTCTTTAGTTATGCCGAATTCACATGTTATGTACTTTGTTTTTTGTTCATTCGTTAACTTTGGGGACTTGTTCTTGTGTCTTTTTATGAGTTAGTCAAGGATTGAGCTTCTATAACCGTTGACGACGGTGATGTGTTTGATAATGTATTAACTTCTTGGTTATATTCTTCTTGTTGCATTGGCACAGTTAAGAGACGGTGTATGAAGCTGTTATAGGCTGCCATTTTTTGTGAATGAGGATGATGATGCATATGTTGTCTGGTCGGTAGATGTAGGTTTCTATATATATGCCGAATGAAAGTTGGTTGTCCTATTTTTTTTTAGTTAGGTCCAGGTAGTTCAATGTGTTTACAGTGTATTTGTGTAAACATGTTTTGTTGTGTATTTCTACATGTGAACTATTCATAATTGTTTTTTTTAAACATTAACAAGCTCGGTATGGAACGATAACAAATAAAATCTTATATCATCTGATCAGATGGGCTCATGTAGCCCAAAACTGCAATAATCATCGAAATTAAGTATGGATTAGTGTCACATACCAGGAAGGAAATATAAATTTATTCCTAAACTGTTGTTAGAATGAAATCTATGGTCTGAGGTTAAGGATCACCCACTAAGCTACTAAAATCAGTGCTACTAAAAGTTTACAACAGGATTTATTTTACAGGCTAAGAAACTGTTAACTACTTAAATGTAACACACAAGATTACACATGACGCCACTCACTGGCTTTAGCTACTTCTGTTTGACTATGTACAGTAAAATAATATTTACTGAAGTGTTTTAAGCTTAAAAAATAATTGATGTTGTTACTAAACTATTAAAAATATATATTTCATCCAAATTAACTGAAATATTTTCAGTATGCCATACTTGTTAAAATTAAAGCACAACACAAAGTTGATTTGAGGAAATCCATGTTTAAATTGACTGTTGGAGGCATCAGAGTAGTTGAACACAAGCAATAATGTTCCTAGCATGATTTAGAAGTGTGATATTTAATCCCCAATGCATGACATGTCTTACTTAGAAGTTAGAATTTCTTTGCAGTGACATAAAATGCTGGACTTTGAAACAAAAATTGACTCTTAACTTGTCTGGAATTTTCACATTTTATAACTTGATGGGCAATGTTTATAAGAAAACAAACATTGTTTTTTCTTGATTTATTCTCATATACTGGCCTCATTAATAACAAAAAAATAAATGCGAAGTTTATTTGGGTTTTCCTATTACTGTTGTTAGGCATTTTTTCAACGTGACTACAGTTTATGATATTTGGTAGTTTGTCTTTGTAAATGTATCGTCCTAGCTTCTGTATAAAGTGTATACATTTCACCCAATGATCATATTATTGTATGTACTATCTTATTCGGTACGGTGTGTTTGTGATTAGTTACTTATACTCAGAAAATAAAAACCACAAAAGAAAAAAGTTTATTGAGCCGATAGAAATACTTTGTGTGTTTATCACTGAAGTAAATGATACAATTTTTCTCCTGTATCTATTTACCAATCTAAAAATAATTAACTTTCCTTAATCAATTCAAATAAATTACTTAAAGTATATAAGGGAGAAGAAAGTTAAATTTTATGTTCATACAACCTGATTAATAGTTGTGACTAAGATAAGCAGAACTAAAGAAATGAATAGAGAGCTATTTATACTAGTTCTGTTGTAATCAACACACAGGTTTAATGCAAGTGTAAATAAGTAGAAGAAGGAACTGAATTTATAACATTTTCAAGTAAAATTACTGTACAATTTATTTTTGAATAACAAAATTAATGTCAGGTTCAGATTTTACTGCATTTTTTTCATTAGTCCCTTAAAACTAAACTACAACAGTTTGTAGCTTTTTGTTAAACTGCACGAATAATATTAAAATTCTAATTAAGAAAAATCCTTTTCAAGAAATGTTTAAAAGACAGAAAATAACACAAAATAAAAAAGAAAGGTAGCAACACCTCCCATGTGGCAAACAATTTAGCAAACAAACAAATCAGTTTAGAAACTTGATCACAACCACACAATTTTGCAACTAAAGAAAATTAAAAAAATATTTTGTTCAATAGGCATTTTGAGGGGTGGGGTCGTTTTTGAAGAATTTTCAAATAGAAACTAGGTAAATCGTTACATTATTTAAAAGTCTCTTAAAAACATTTTGAAAAATAGATTTGACTTACCTGTTCACGTTTGAAGATGGCATTCTAAAACGTAAACACTTTGGTTTTTGAATTATTTTTCTATTGTTAAACGGTTTTATGCAGAACTCAAAATTTTGCCAAACAGTGCTAGTAATATTCCCTTTTAAACAATGTCCAACATTTTCCACAACTTTTCACCATAAAGAAAATTTTGAATTTCAATGAATGAAAAGGATTGCATTCAAACAAATTTGTATATCAAATTTAAGTGTTTTTTAATCTAAAAATTCTTTTGTTCTTATACTTTAATCATATCTCCAACTATTTCAATATGGCACACAAAAAATAAATGTTTATATTTTGTAAAAAAGTGGAACCCCTTGGAAAAAAAATTAATTTCATTTCAGTGTTTATTTATAGTTCTTCAAATTAAATAATTAATGAAGTGAAGGTTAAAATAACAATACATATAGGTATTTAAAAACATGAAAACGTAAGGAAACGTAATTATAAAACTCGTTGTTTATTTTGGTTTAAAAGATGGACCTCAAGTTTTATGCATAAATTATGAGCCCTCCCAGGTACTACCGCGAGGGACTCGGTAACGTGGCAAAATAATAGTCACGAGTATTGAAGTTTGCCGCTATCATTTTTCAGCTATACGAGTTTGTGCCTTATACATGCAGTGCCAACAATAAAATCATTGGATCATGACAAAACCTATTTTTACACGCTTCATATAAGCTTGACCTGTATGTAACAGAATCTTTCAACGTAATTTTCACCAACTTAAAAACATAAGATTAACTTGAATATTTGCACACATGTCAATGATCGATGACAATACAATAACTGACTTACCCCTCCCCATAAATTTGTACATTTAAAACTTTTAATGTATTGCCACACATACGATATACAAAAAATCTAGTCACTTGATTACAATTACTTTTGATTCCGTTTTGAGACAAAAGAATAAGAAAATAAATTATAGTTTAAAAAACTAAAAAACATGATTAAATAGCAAACCAAAATAAAAAGTAAAAAATAATTTCTAAGTATGAAGAACTTCTACAACATCGAAATAAAGTCCAGTATTTCATTAATAAAGAAATAATTTATAATAAGTTTAAAAAAATTTAGTAATTAACAAATAATTAATTTCATTGTAAAAAATCGTGGGGTGCATTTGACTATATTTTTATAATATAACTCTACTTTTATAAATAGCTACCAATGAAATATTTGTCAACACTCCACACTTTTTTACAAAAAAAAAAAAAAATAATTTTCTAATTACTAAATTTTTATTTTAAACTTATAAAAAATTATTTAGTTACCTTATAATGCATTACTGCATTACTGAACTTTATATTGATGTAGAACAAGCTCTTCATTGTAAGATATTATTTTCTACTTTTTAGTTCGGTTTGCTATTAAAGCGTGTTTTTTCCATTTTTTAAGCTATAATTTAAAAGTTGTATGCTCAATATTACTTCATAAAACTTAATTTTTCATGATTTATTTTTTAATTGAAGGAATTGTTTTTGGCAATATTAAGGTTAAAATTTTTGTTTCTGAACCAGGGTAATTAAAGGAATATTGGAATAAGGCAACTTTCCAGTAAGAGTGATTACAGTGTCTATATCGAGACAATAATGTTATGTCAATTTGTTATTAAGTTTCATATTTGCTGTTTATTACAACAGTTGGCCTATTGGTTATTGTTTTCTTTATGCTGACTACTGTACTATAATAAAGGAAATAAAATAGGTTTAAGTTGATACAGCTGACAGTTGCCTACATAAATGATAGTTGAGTTAAAATGTGAGGGAATCAAAATCCGAAAAGCTATGGTAAAGTAGAAACTATCTGTTACGGTTCTAGTTACCATTTATTTATGAGGGAGGTTTTCAACAACATTTTTTACGAAAAGAAATGTTTCATGTTAAATGTTTACTCTTCAGTGTCTCACAAAAGGTATCAAAGATGTTTAAATGGTTTTAAAATCATGTTCAGAAGAAAAGGGTCATAGGAAAATAAAAACCAGCAACATTCATTCCAGTGTTTATACAAAATTTAGATCCTATATAAAACTATCTTGAAAATATAGGTATTAACGATTTTAATGTTACTGCCAGAAAATAAAAATAGCAACTGAAAATATAAAGTTCACACAAATATTACTGGATCATTAAAATTGAATCTAAATTAATTTCTGTAGTTAATGAATGAAAGAAAACCCAGCCTCCACTATCCCAATATCAATAAATATCTAGATATCCTCCCCTATCTTTTTTAAATTTAACAAAGTTAATTTAGAAATCTCGCTGTATTATGTATTAAATTCAACACTTTAAAATACAATCTTTTGGTGTCTTAATTTGGAAATAGAAAAAGTTTAAACAAAACGTAGGGTTTAATGGTAGTAAGATGATCATCCAATAATTAACAAATGTTTCGATTACCGGTATCAAAAATAAAAGAATACTGTAGTAAAATAAAATAGAGATATTATAACATATATATTTTACAGTATAAATATTAAATTGTTAAGTTTAATAAAAAATGTCTAGCTCATGAACTATTAATTTGGTCAAATATGATATGAAACATTTTCTTTGTACAATATATTATAATTTCTTATATGTAATAAACATAATGTATAATGATATATCTTGAAAATATATTTTTATATCAGGCACTTTTTGACAGGTTATTTAAGTCAGTAATAACTCTGTGTATTACTAGGCCAAGTTAACTTTTATCTGGAGACAAGCGCTTGTGGCAGCATTTTCCCTTTGCCGATTTGCTAAAAAATACAATACAAACACACATGTGCAAAAGATCTATCAAACCGTAATTCAAATATTTTCAGCATAAAATATTAACTTGGTAAAATTTATTAAATTTGTGCATACTAGCATATTTTGGTGGCAATTTTATACATGAAAACTATATTATTTTTTAATAGAATACATTTATTTTTTAGCACTGCTCTTTAAGGGTCTTCTATACCTTGCGTAAAACAGCAAAAATATTCACTTCGTACTATCGTGTTTCGGACGCCGTTTTTCAACCTAAAAAGTTGTGAAACATCTTAAATTGTTCTTAAAGGCTTTGTGCTTTTGTCTTATATCTCATAATTGAAATAAATCAACGACAACTCATTTTAATCAACATAGTTTAACTAAGTAAAAATCGATTACTTTTAACGCATTTTTTGGGAGTTTTAAGCAATAATTTCAATATTTTAAGCTAACACGTAAAAAATATAAATCCTTCTTTATAACCTAAAGTAGTTTCCTAGATTATTAATTTATAAATAAAATCCGAAACACATTATTACGAATGCATGTTTCAACGATTTTGCGGCTTTAGTATTGAAATCATACGGCACACTCGGGAGTTTTCTTCAAGGTAAAGAAGAGCCTTAACCTAATCTATTAGGGTTATTTCGATAAAAATAACTTAACAAATATAAAATCTTGAAACACGTGTTACATGAAAAAAATACATTTGTATGCTCCAAACATTAAAAGTACCGTACATTTAAAATTCAGAAAAAATGTTATTTGTTTTATGTAAAATACTAAGTTAACCTATTTTTAAACAATTGCATCCCTTGAATACATCAAGTCTCCATTTATGACCTCTGCAAAATCAATAGTTGCAAGAGTTATTTACCTCCGTATACAGTACATTTTAGTAACTATTCATACACATAAATAATTAGTGCAACACTAAAAAAGATCTGAAACGACTATTGTTGAACAAAACTGACAGTGAAAACACTTTGTTCATGGTTTTAATAACAAACATATTAAAATTGTGTACTGCCATATTGTCTCGGAAGAACTAATAATATTTTATAACTTATTTTTTGTAGTCACACTTCAATATACAAAATTTCTAATATATTTATAATAGTATTGAATAAAAAATGTTAAGAACAAATTAAAGTTTGGATGAATTAAATAAAAAATGTTTTTTAATAACTTTAGAATTTAAAACTAAAGAATCTGTAACCAGTTAATTAGTATAATGTACTTATTCAGAATATTTTATGAGATTTGTACTAAATAGAAGAACGTACCTACATAAACACAATATTATATACAAGTCAATGTTATACTGTTATATATTTTGTGTGAATAACAATGTCATTAATAATATCAATGACTGTCAATTTTTCATAAAAATGTACAATTTATTTTGTAAGATACCGTATTAAAACAGATCTATTTATACATTAAATAATTTTGTGCCTAATCCGTTTTAGAATGTATAAATGGATCTTGTAAAATGTGTGTAACTATAGGCCTAAATACTGTATGTAATGTAGATAAATACAAAGATACTGTTAACAGCAATAAAGGCTGAGAGCCGTTTTAATGTTATATTCTTTGTTTTCTACTTCCCATGTCCTTTATACTACAATATATATAGGGTTACTAAAAAATGTTTAATAATGCAAATCACAGCTGTTATAAAATGAACACACTTGCAACAATGAAAGTGCTTGGTCTTAAATTTTGTGCTATTGTAAAAGAAAATGCTTGAAAGATAGATTTCTGCGGTCACAAACATTAATTTTACTCTTTGTAGTCGGAGGTGGACCACATCACTATTGTCTGTGCACGTTGATTACAGCCAACATTTTGGACACTTTACAGATGTCCATTATCAATGCTTAATGAATGTCAAGTGAAGCAAGAAGGCCTAGGCCTGAGGTTAATAGTCTTGAGAGTGGACCATTCAGGGACGGCCCTAGGTATTTTTCAAGTGTAAGAAAACCACTTTATGGCACCCTTCCTTCTACCCCTACCAATCAGAGCATTTTTATCAAATTGTAATTTCGAACAAATTTGAAAGGTAGAATGTAACTTATTACAACACACAAAACCTTACAAACAAGAATTATAATTACATTGCAATTTAAAGGTTATCATAATGATATTCAACTGCAATAAAATTACAAAAATCGTTTCTTTTAGAATCAAACTAAGAATAACCTGTAATTAAATGTGGATTTTCCTGGCTTTTACTTTTGAAAACTCCTTACGTAGCAAGTCAGTGTCCATTTCATAACAATTCATTCTCAATTGCCAATGTTGCCAGACCAATAGCGAATAGACTAGCCTGCGCGTCGTGAGTCATTCGTCTACCCCGGCTGACCCGACAGTGGCAATCTCAATGTGGCACTGCAAATACTATTGACTCTCCCATTCTCAATTGCCAATGTTGCCAACCCACTCAAGTGTTCCTGATTCAAAGTTAAATGTAAATATTTTTTTATGAGTTTTAACTTTGAGAAGCTTCTTTCACCACTGGCAACTGAGACTAGGATAGTCAATAATATTTGCAGTGCCAGATTGAGATTTCCCTGTCAGGTCAGCCGGGGTAGACGTATGACTCACCAGGTGCGAGCTAGTCTATTCACTAGTGAAAGGGGTGTAAGCTGAAAGGTGAGCTCTCTTTATGTCCTTCGAGTACCTTTGGCGCCACCCGCGACCACGTTGTTCGCTTATACCTCGGTCCGCCCTGGGACCATTTATGACTTTGTCGAGCGGGCTGTTGACTACCTGTGATTCTTTAGAGATGACTGTTCTAATAAGTTTCTTCTGACAGTAGGTGCATTAAGATTCTATGCTGAATTGTGTTCTTAGTTTTGAAACAACGGGTTTCCAAGTGTTACTTAGTTCATAGCCATGGTCTTTATTAAATTTGTTGATAATGCCTTGATAATGGGCATCTTTGAAGAGCCAAAAACATCGGCTGTATTCATGTGCGGACAATAGTTACACGGTCGATCTTCGGAGACTAAGAACATAAAAATAAATAAAATGCTTTTTACATTTTACCACAATCATGTTTAAGAAATATTCACCAACAGGATCTGCTATGAATGTACGGCTTAGATTTCATACTTAATATATATTAATAATCTACTTTATAATAACTACATTGTTCGTTGGGTGTGACAATTCCAAACTAATGGTGTTGTATACTCAAAAATATTTTCAAGTCTTAGAGCTTCCTGTTTAGCATATCTTGAAAAATATCTTTGTTTAAGCCATATACAAATTACAACTGGTGCAAGAATATAAAGTCACAAAGGAATGTTCCTCTTAACTGGATAAGTTAATCAGCACAACTTTCCAATCTGGGGTACTGAGTATAAATTTCATTCTCAACAGAGGCAGCCCAACTATATTTTTGTGCCCGTGCGGACATGTACCCCCGGCACCCTGGGAGTGGTGGAGTCCTCCCCCAAAAATTTTTGAAAAATAGGCTGCCTAAAACAAGTTTTTTAGCTAATTTCTTATGGCAAAAGTAACAACAAAAATTCATGCTTTTTAGTTATTTTGTAATAGTTTTTAACTTAACATTATTAAATACTTTTTATATATGCTATTTATTTATTTTATTTATTCTTTTTATTTTTATTGTGAAGTGTAACAAAAAATTTTATTTTTGAATAGAACTATGAAAATAATTTACAAAGTAAAATCAATGTAAACAAATACAAAATGAAAGATAAACTTTATTTAATACAACATTTATTTAACCACGTGTCAACTGTGTGTAAACCCAGGCGAACAGAAACAAAGTAACAACAACGTGGGGAAGGGGGATTGACAGGGTGAAGCGTGAGCAAGGGCAGATCCAGGACTTCGCCACGGGAGGGGCGCTTCCGGGGGTCCCGGAAAAAATTGGGATTTTGTTGTAGTCTAAAACGTACTTTAAGGCAATCTTATCTTAAAATGTTATAAAATGTTTACTCGTAAAGACCAACATATATTTAATTGAAGGACTAAGTTTTTTTATTTTTACATAAACTTATAATGATTATGATGATGTTTTGAGATTTATCTTCATATCCAACAATCAAATCGCCTATATATTAAACTGTAAATTTTAATAATACATCATTTTACATATAAATTTTAAATATATAAAATATATTTTTAAGTTCTTATTATCAAAAATTGATTGTTTTACTAGCAATTTTTGGCAAGCTTTTTATGCACGAAAAAACAAGACTTTTTGGAAGGAGGAAAGTGATTGGAAGGATGACAATAAACAAACCATAGTTACAATGTTACAAAACAATTTTATTTACTAAATTTAAGTTGTTTTTAGCTATATACACTTTATAGTACAAAGTCAAGTCGTCTTGGCTTCTTTGCAAACTTGTTTATAACCTCGTTGACATTAATGTCTCTGTGGACATGAATCAGAGCCAGTCCTGTTAGTCTCTCTTCAGTCATTCGAGTTCGAAGCCAGGTCTTGAGACGCTTCAATGAAGAAAAACTGCGTTCTGCAGATGCCACGCTGACTGGAAATGCAGCTCGTAGTTTGGGAAGCTGGTAGATTTTCGGATATATGTCCGAGCCACAATGCTTTAAACTGTCTAAAATTGTTGTTGGTCTTTTCAATGAATTTCTCCAGTGTTCTTACCAAACCTGGAATTCTTCCTGAAGGGCACTCTTAAACAAGCTCACACTTCCAAATTCATCAAGAATTGGGCCAAATTTGTGAGAGAAGTTTTCTAGTGCAGCTTGTTCTCTTTGTTTCAATTCAGTGTTTAGTTCTTCTCTTTTCGGTATGAGAAAGCCAATATCAAAAATATTAAGTACACTGTCATCAAATCTTGAAGAATTTCATCTAATGTTGGGTTGTAGATTGTGATCCGAAAATAATCTTCTACACTCTCTACATTGGGATTTGTTCTGTTCTTCATCCTAGAGTTCAATCTCGGTTTCTTAAGTTCTATTTCTAACTCCTGCATCACTTCAGCGGCTGCCTTAAAAACAATATTGAAAACTTCTTCACTTTCAGCTCGCTTCTTTGTTACCATCCAAAAGGCTAAACAAGTGGAATGCGTACTGGGCTCAAATAAAATGGATGGCACATACAGAAAGTTTATAAAAGCAAAAATATACCAGACACAAGTCTTACCTTAATTCCGAAGTCGAGATATCTGAAATTTTCCTTGACAGGTTATTGGATAAATACAATTAATGTACACATTTATAACAATAACTTTAGTTTATTTAAAAAAAAAAATGATACGCCCTTAACATAAAAAAGAATGAATATTGTACACGCCCCAAAACTAACAGTTTGATTTATTTAATACCCTCCCTTACAAAATTAAAAGAAAAACCCACCCTATATTTAATTATATATTTAAATATTAACTTAGTTAATCAATCCAAGAAATTAAACTTTTAAAGTGGTACAAATGGTCTTAAACATTAGTTTATATATTAGTACTTACAAACTATTTGGTATATTATATGTTGGCCAACGTTTATTAAAAGAAAATATGCGCATTGTATGTAATAAAAAAAAACTGCAATTCCAAAAGTATAAACAAAATAAAATAATGTAAAATTTTGTACTTAAAGTATTATTGGAATCATGACGTCATTATAATTAAAAAAAAAAGTAATTTTGATTTGAACTCTTGGAGTCCGTGGTGTCAAAAATAGGTACCTCACCGCCCTTATTATTTAATAAATGACATATATATTACAACAAAATACTATTTTAGTTACATGAAAAAGTTAAATAGCCTTTTTATATTTCTAAAATTCACTGACTTTGGCTAACTTATTATAAGTTCATACTGATTTAAAAATAGCCTGTTTCTGTTTATATTTTATAAAGAGTTATTGTTCAAATGAATTCACTTTGTTTAAGACAGCGTAGAAATAAGTTGTAGTTGTGAAGGTGGAGTCACATTTAATTACAGTTGCATATTGATTAAGAGTTGAACTAAAGTAGAAACTTGAAGCAGGAACTTAAACCAGGAAGTTAAACCAGATTTCTCTAAAGAACCAGAACATAATATAGGCATTAGTTACTTTAAATAGCCAAAAATAAAATATTATGTCAGAATGAAATTACAGCACGTTTACAGCAGGCATGCTGGAATTTGGTCTTGTTGTAAACTGTTTGAACGTGTCAATTTGGTCTAATATGACGTTATAATTCATAAGTTTCACTTGTAAATAATATCAAAGTTAATTGTTACAGAGTTACCCTTTGTTTCTGGCAAACTGAAACAAATATACTGCTTTTAATTGACTGGCTGAATTATACCTTTTACAGGAACTCTTTAGAGCACAAATTATAACTTGTAGTTTTTAATTACACATGGATTCACTTTAGTTTAAATTGTGTATTTTCCAGGCTAATTGTTAAAATCACTGTTCAGGCTATTTAGTTTAGTTGTAGGCTTTAAAAAATATCAAAATTTATATGGTTAATTAACTTACAAATTGCTTTTGCAAAATACAATGGCTTACACGTAACAAAGAGCAACTAATACTAAATGACATTTGCAATTATTGGAAAATTCAGATATCGTAGACTACATGCTATATATTAAGTAAAAAAAATAGATATTTTACCTGGTATACAGTTATTAACGCATATTGTAGAAGAAAGAAATTTACTACATTTTGCGAAGCACAAACTAACGTGGCTTCAGTACAGCGTAGAAGTCAAGGCTAAACTGATTAGCAATGTAGCGGAAGTCGCTCTGATCTGCAAGCCACATGGTTACAAGACGGGTCTAGTCAGTGCTGCCGCGGTGAGTCAAAGGTGTATTACAACCCCTGCGAGCGACTGTGTATGTAACCGCAATGTATAGGTGTATGAAAGAAAGAAGTTATCGGGCAAAATTTAGGGTAAACGTTACATCTTCTTTAAAACTCCCTCAATGTTTTTGACCAAAGTTGATGCTAAGTACTTGTCACAATCCTCTTTCTGTAGTTTTATACTCAGTGGTAATGTGACAGAAACAATGTCAGCAATAGTGTGCATGCACAAACTGAATTCAGGCATACATATTGCATCGCAAAGAAGTGACTTTGCTTTTTATGAGGAGCTAGTATCTTCCCAAACTGAAATGATGCTTAAAGCTTCCACTATAGAGAGGAATCCGTCTTGGAAATGTAAAATGGCATCATGACGCTCCACTCACCGAGTCTCACACAATGACAAGAGTGATCCACCAAGTACTTGTTTTAGTGTAAAACTACGTTTGGAGGACGTATTAAAAAAAGAAAATACTTCTTTCAATGTTCCAAACATATTTCGTACAGCCTGCACTTTGGCACATTTGGTCAAGGATACGTTTAACGCATGGTTGCTGCAAGGACATAATACTGCATTTTTCATTTTGGACTGCACTTCCTTTACAGCTCCACATGTCGCAGACATCATGACACTGCAGCCATCAGTGGAAATTGCAACACAATTTCCATGGCTCAAATTTAGTTCATGGGTGATTTTCAGCACGGATTGGCCTATTATTTTGCCTGTTAGCTTTGGCTCTGTAGTCTCAGAGAGGTGGTCATAGGTCAATTGGTGTAAATCTATGAATCCAACCAAATCTTCTCGGACATTGTTCAAATGGACATACCGAAGAACTACTGACATTTGTGATGTATGGGACAGGTCTGTTGTTTAATCAAATATAACGCTGTAAAATTTGGCATCTTTTACTCTTGATATAATCTCCTCTAAAACGCATTCGCCAGCTATCTTGATTAATTCATTCTGGGTAGTTTTGCTAATGTATGTAGCTCTTGATTGAGAGTTTTGCATTTGGTGTTCAAGTTGTTTGTCACCACTCTTCATTCTAAATTTCAAAAGTTCTCTGAAGTTCCCTTTATTTACTATACTCTTGTGACTCTCGGTATCTACTTCTAAAAGTGAACCATCATTTCTATGTCATCTTAATGGAATATTTTGTCTGGCTAAGAACAATATACTCTCAATAATCCGAACTAGTCTTTCTCTGTTTTCTAGTACCATTTCCATGTGGTAAGTATCAACTTTGTTTAGGATGTTTTTTTCCGGCTCATGAAATATTTGAATGAAGTTTTTTCCATCTTGCACAGCATAAATGTGGTATTTATTTCCTTGGTGGCTCTCCAGGTTCCCGGTTTTCCCTAGCAACTTTGCAAACTTAGTAAGAGGCTCTGTAACTAAGCTTTTTAAAGGCATAACATTTCTTGTACCACTTCCACTTTCTCCGATAACAAACAGTGCACAATATTTACAAAACAACCCTTTTGACTCTTCTGAGTACACCAACCAATCGTACTTGTTAAGATGATTGTGATTTATGTATCTTTTCTCTTCTTTTCCATGTTTTGTGTGGACAGAACACGGAAAACTGTAGTTTGGAGGTGGGTATCAGTGTTTTTCTAAGAGGTGGCATTATCTAATTTTGTTGTAGTTCGGCGTTTCAAATAATATCCTATGTCGTCTTTGAGGATTTCAGGTACACTCGATTCCAGAATGTTTTGAACAAAAAGAATAAATCAGATGTTGGGGATGGTGGTTGTGAAAAACAAGAAGAGCTAAAAATTGAGTCCACAGTTATAGAGGAGAAAGTGAAAAATTCTTTGGAAAACACTACAAAATTTAATAATTCAATTCAAGGTTCAAGCTATCAAAAGAATGAACTTACAGTTGTGCCAAGTAAAAATATTATCTCAGCAGAAATATTACTTTACTTACTTATAATTTCTATATTAACAATTTTTTTTTTGCTGACGGGGGGGCGATCCACCCAATCGCTCCTCACTGGATCCGCCACTGAGCGTGAGTCATACTGCAGGCATACTCAGCGCCAAAATAGAACAACTAATACAATACGGTTCAGGTTCTTTCCGTTTCCCTCACCCACGGATTGCAACGCATGCAGCGGATCGGCGCCTACACATCATTCTGCGATGGCGAGGGGAGCGGTGACGCAAGTCAAAGGTGATAAGGGTGCGGGCACCCCTATCGTAAGAGGACTATTAGTAATGTAATAACAAAATGTCATGTTTTATATCCCATGAAGTAGAAAAATAGTTTTATTAAAGATTTGTTAGCTCTGTTATTGTTTTTCTCTTTTACAATACAAAACCAACTTTACTACTAACAGATTTATGAAAAGGGAAAAATTGATTGGTACCTCTGGTGCCCAGTGCGGGTGCTTGGCCCTTGGTCTGATTCTCAAACATTTAAAATAACATTTATTATTCATAGAAGTGAATCATCCTTTTCATTGTCATGAAAACTATCACTGGCAATATTGGTGTTAAGGCTTATGCCTTAGATGGAGGAAGACATACCAAAAATGTAGACTTTCTACAAAATGAACCTCCACCAGATTTATACCTTGACTATGTAACTTAATATGTCTTTTCAGAAAATCGGAATGCAGACTCACCAAAGCTAATTTGGTCACCAGGTTTGCCAGATTTCATACAATGCAATTACTTGTTGAGGGTGTACACCAAAAGCTTAGTTTACATATCTACCTGCTTTAAAACTTGCATTACATTAAACTGAATCAGTGTAGATATTCTGGTACGCGTTTAGGCAGAGCTCAAATTCCACTTGGTCATTTGTTAAGTTCGTCAAGCTTTTGTGAACAAATTTTCTATTTCAAATTTCAATTGAATGGCTCCGCCTTACAACGTTGTAACTGACAACTTTTAAAAAAATGAGTTTTTAGCAGAACAACGTTGTAATTAGCAATCTGCATCACGTGGTAAACTTCATTTCATGAAATTTCATGTTGGTAGCCCTGAACAGGTATTCTAAATAGCGGGAAACTGACCTCCGAGCGCAGTAAAATGTTGTATCTAGCACAATGTCAACAGACAGAGGCGTAGTTTTTTCACCAGGCGACCAAAAACATTTTAATAATGGGGAAAAAAACCGAAAATTAAGGCTACAAAATGGATGGACAAACATCGTAAGATGTCCAGGGATTCTAGGAACCCTTACATTTCAAAGAAGAAGATGCCAGTCCCAGGGAAATTGCGACCTGAAATGGTAAGAAGACCAACATTGTATCTAAGCCTATTAAGCATTGACAACCAACTTAGTATAGGAACACCTATATTTTACAACCTCTGTATTCAATCTAATTTAATGTAATATTCCAACTAACACTCCCTAAATATTTTTAGAGAACTACAATTTGAAATTAAAATGTTTATGGTTAATACAATGTAGTAACATGTAAGAAGAACAAAGTTTTAACTTACATCAGTTCCAACGTTGTTCGCTAAAATTGTCACTTAAAATCACTAATAACTCAGTTATAGGACACAGTTAAGAGGTAATCTTTTTAAATAATTAGCATACAGTTAAAAGGAATAGTTGTGTATAAAAATATCCCAAATACTAAAATAATTATACTACATAAATATTTTTTTTGATTCCTGTAAAATTTCATTTTTGTCATTTACATCATTGTACGCCGGAGGCATTTAATTACATTTTTCATAGGAATTTCTCTATTTGATGTACCGTACCTTTAAAAAAATTATTTAAGAAAGGCTAAAAATTAAAGTATCTAAATAAGATGTTAACAAGAACCTAGTTAATATATGGCAAAGGAAAAATGCAATAAATATAAATAGGACAATTGTACTTATTTATTATATTAAAACAATCTTATTACAATAAAACATATATACACAATACAACAATTATATAAACACACATATAATACAAATTTAACTAATATAATAGACTTATCTAATGCAATGAGTAAATAAATTATTTTTCCATTGAGCAAAACACAATTGTCAGAAGTTAATCAGCTTTATGTTTGATCATTCCAAAAATGAAAGTTTCAATATAATAATGCACCTTGGTTTAAACTTTCATAAAATCTGTACTTTTTATATCATGAATTCACCAGATCTAAAATTTCTAAAAATCTAATGTCTTTATATTTTAACACTAAAATCATAAATGTATCAAACAGTGTTTAGCAATATTTATCGATGAACTTTAAATACAATTTTGAAATGAGTTAACTGACAATGTTAAAGCTGTTTGAAAATTAATTTATCTTCTCATTGATATAATACTATAATACAATGAGCAAATTTTCATAAATAAATTGAAAATACACAAGTACTGGCCTTCAAAGGAAGTACGTATAAACCTAAACTAATTTTTTTTATACATTATGAACTGAAATATAACAATTTGACTCAGTTTCTATTAGTCTAAAATATAATAATCTGCTCAAATTTTATGAATAAATTATTATTTTTGTAAAATAATAAAATACTTTATAATGAATATAATGATCAGCTCTAGGCAGTGATATATACACATGCACTGACCTGTATAAAGAATTTTGTTTTTTTGCAATGATTGTTTTCCATTTAAAAAAAGGTGTTTATTGGATTTATTTTTACTAAACAAATTTAAAACAAAAATAATAAAACTTTACAAAGTATGTTTCTTCGAGTTTCTCTTTTATGTAGTTGTTAGCTATATTTAAAGTATAATTTTAGATAGTATCAGAGAAATTAAATATACACTAACAAACGAAAAAACACCTAACTTTCTTAAATTAATTTCAATTTAAAATCTTGAAGTGTTCATTCTTTTCTGAGTGTTTTCCACTCCGTTGTCCAAGATGTGATTTAAACAATCATTAAGTAAAACGTGTTTACTTAGATAAAAATTGCTAAATATTTTAGACTGATTAAATTTATTGTATGAACATATTATAGTGTACTACAAGAGGAGACCTGCAATATGATTTTTAAGTAAAATGTGCAAACTCTATCAAAGTTTTAGTGACTTGTTTAATACACATCCATAGAATACTAATTAAATCTATAGATTATTTTTAAATTTGTAAGTGAAACAAATAAAACATGAATATTATTCAACATTCATATCACTTACAATAAATGAAAACCATAACTATGAACGATTCCTACAAGTTTCAGAAATGAACCAAATTAAATTAAATAGCAATTTCTATAGGGAAAGTGGAAAAATGATTCTGTTTGAATTGCACATTCCCAACAGAGTTGTGTTGTTTAAAGATAAATTTATAGGTGTATTTAAATATTCTTGGTGTCAAAACATCATAACAGAAGGTTATTTCAGCGAAGGAGTAACAATAAATAAAACATTGCCAGGTTAGTATTCTGACCATTGAAGGAAATGTTTGTTTAACACAAATAGGATACGGAGGAGCATTTTCAGGTTTGTAACATATTTTCTAATTTGATGTTTAACTTTTTTATTCTGAGTTTAATGCAAGGTTTTGAATATAAATTGTGCCTAGATTAATTTAGTTTTAAGGTTTGGTTCTTTCTTCAACACATAGAATCCCAGCGCATAAAACCATAGTCACCTCTCAACATCAACAACTTAAAGTGATCATTTCGAATATATGAGTTTAAAATTTATATTTTCAAGTAAACTTGTTCTAAACAGTCGAGATTAATACATAAATTTTAATTAAAATATTTAGAGCAACAATGAAATAGAATTGCATGCAAATTGTAACATATTCTTTTAAAATTGGTTTAATAGTACATTTTTTATTACTACTTAGTGATGCACATGATTTGCATAAAATATTAAATAAATTTCATACAATATCATTATATATACACATTTACCTTGTACATGGCAATTATGTTTACTAAATTTTATACTGATTATACCTACACAACAGTAGATTAACAGTATTAATATAATACTTTAATTCATAATACTCTTGGAAAAGTACAAATAACATCTCTATACTATAAACAATGGAAGAAGGTTTTAAGAGTAAATTAAATAATTTTAAATTTAGCATAAAACCAATTATATTTTAATCACACTAATAGTACATCATATGTATTTTCAATTGTGCAATAGTATGTACAAATTAGAGACTATTTAAACAATGTGAATCTAGATTGTAACAAGTATTGTAGACTATACTTATTCAATAGATATAAATAAATATTATTTCTATCAATATATTTTCAGACTTGCAGATTTTATATTTGGTATGGTACAAAAGGGGTTTATATACTTACAATAGCCTAAATACCTAAACTTTAAAACTATTCATTGCGGATTCTCCGAAACGAGTAAAATTGATTATCAGGTAACATAAACACGTTTATAAACGCGTGCGTAGCTCTAGATTGTCTGAATACAGTATGTGTCAAGAAGTCCTTTCTGATTTGGCATCCTTTCGCCAACAAACATGATCCTGATTCATCTCGGGTAATTGGACAATAAACGGCGGAGCCGCTCGAATGTTGACGTCCGTATTGTGTGTGGAGTTATAATTTGGGGTGGACTGTTGGATCGGTCTCCCGGGAGAATAGTCTTGGATGGAAGTCGTTTCTGAATGACTTATTTTTGTATTGTTTGGGAAATAGCGAGTCCCAAGAGGATCATTGTGAGCGTTGCGCACAGAATGTGTATAGTCGCGAGTCCCTCGACGCTTAAGAGTGAAGTCTCGTTCCCCGCTTAGCGTAACCTGTTCTCTCCATACGACCCATCCATGACGTTGGATGGGATCTACTGGTCCCCAGTTGCGGGACGGTTTTAAAGATGACATGAATTTCTGTAAATCAATAAGGTATATTATCATACAAGCTCAGCAAATGAAAATTGTATATACATTTACAGGGATGAGATTCAACCTCTTTCTTAACAGTTGTAAACATACCTGACAAACATTGTAGTCCACTTGAACAGAAATCTGCCAAATAGCAATAATAAGAACCACAAATCCAGACAAGGCGTACATTGCCCAACCTAAAATGAAGAGCCACTCGGGATCTACCTTGTCTCTTGTGCCATTCAGAGGTAAAGAAATGAATGACCATACTTCCATTACCTGTAACATAAATAAAATAATATTCAAGCTATAAATTCATCAGTTAAAATTTATATTAATTGAATAGAAAAGACAAGCTTTAGATAGTACAGTAATCCCTCGACATTCGCGATCGCTAAAAAAAATATACTGCATTAAACAGCAATAAAGTACATGCAAAATTCGTAAACTATTACAGTGTATGCACTGTAATCATCATTGTATAAATACTAAGTTGGCGAAACACTTGTTTGTACCATAATTTCCCTTTGCGAGAATACAAGTGGATTTGTGCAAATGAATGTCAATGGCACCCTGTACTATACAGTGATTTAGTTAGTGACATCAATTTAGTGTACAGCAAGTAAAATTAATTTAAAAGAAGTGACAACACTTTTTCGATTAGCGATAGAATTAGCTACGGAAATGTCCGAAGGCAATCCTTCTCTCAAACGGAACGGTTAATGAAATTCAGTCTAGCACTTGACATGGGATTAGCACCGTACAAGGTAGTGCGAAAAGAACTAAACTAAACAAAAAACAATCAAAGATTACAAGTTGTTTAGTTTTATTTTAGTAATTGTAGTGCTATAGATTTCACAGAGATAAATATTTCCAGAGTGAAATGTACAGTTCTTAGATTTTAGTGAACTGTGTCGATGTATAGGCTATGTATTTAGTGTTATGAAACTGAAATTATAATTCCGGGGTTAAACAGGATACTTTCTACAAAAATAAAGTACATAAAATTTAAGTAAGCATGAAATTTATTACCTTATGCAAATTAATTATAGGTATTAGTAAATAATGTTTTAAAAATTTCTATATGTTATGAACATAACCTCTCTTTTCCCATAAATATTTGGTTTTCGCTATTCGCGGTTTTGTTATTCGCACCAATTTTTCGGAACCTATACCCCGCAAATAGCGAAGGATTCCTCTATATGGCTTTTAAGAATGTTGAAAGCCATCTAAAATTCTGACTGTGGTAAATATACATTTAATTATAAGTGTTGTGAGTATGATATTCCTCAAAACACGTATGGAAGTATAGGTTTGGCTATTTATACCTAGCAGCCTTTCCCCTGATATTCCATAAATTCAAAAAAGGCTATAATGTTCAGTAAAGTAGGCGTGGGAGATCATTGCGAAACACATGGAAATTATACAGATGCAACGAAAACACAATTCAATGAAAAAAATTCACTTTAAGTAGGGTAGACCAACGACAAAATGACATCCAGGTAATTTTGGTCTTTAAAAAATGTGGAAAGTACGAATTGTTTTGCAACTTTGTATTAGTGAATGTGTGTGTGTGTGTGTGTACTTGTGGGGTATTTGCCTTAGTGATGAAAATAGCCAATACGCTGTTTAGCCAGTGTGATTTAAACCCTGCAACATAAAGGACTTGGTTACCTAAAATTAATTGTGTATGTTCAAACTTATGGTTGTAACTATATAAGATCATAAATCCTTTTACCGATGGATCAATCAAACAATTTCGAGAAACAGGAAGAGTAAACAAACAACAATCACCAGGTTAAGAAGATTGGTCCAAAATATTGAGCGTATTTGTTTGCCAAAATATTTTTGCGCATCAGAGTTTAGAATTAAAAATACCAATGATAACATACAAATTTATCTGTCTGAATGTTTAAAATTGCACACATAGAAAATTCAACTAAGACATGAAATAAAACGATGGCCCAAAACAACCTGCTTTTTTTAATTTATATTCTAGAGAAAGTGGAAAAACTAATGAGAATTTAATCTGGGTAATCCACACAAGTGAAGCTACTTTTTATGTCGACAGACTTTTAACTACCATGAATGCAGAATTTAGGGATTCAAACAACTAAATTTTTAAGTGAATTTTGTTTCATGTTATTGTTCTACGGAATCATTGCACTCTAATTTTCGTTGAGAGAATGTAACTTCTGGTAACATTTATTTTAATTTCCTTGAAGCAAGAAACTCGTGTCCAAGTAATTTTTATGTAAGATGAGACACCGCTCCATTGCTAAACAAGTGTACATGTTACACTAAATGCATGGATTCTGAATAGTTGGATTGATAAAGATGCCCATATTTTCTGTTGGCCTCCTAAAAGTCCACATCTCATTGCTTCAATGCACTTCTTTTTCTGGCAATACATTAGGAACATTAAATTTGTCATGCACAAACAATTGTTTGTGCTGAGAAATAAAATAGTGGCAGAAGAAGAACCATTGCTGCCAACACAACTGTATTTCACTGCACAGAATTTTATTTATGTTTGTAAAAAACTTCCCAAATTTTCTCTTTATTTTATGACTGAAATTTACTTAATATATTCACCATATTTGAAGTGTATTTTGTTAAAATAAAAGCGTTCTGTTTCGATGACCCTGAATACAATAGATTTTAAATAAATAATCATTTTTCAATCACTGTTAAACTTCTGTTATAAAATCCATTTGATTTCTAAATTGATTGTATAGAAAACATATAAATTACAAGGAGCTCATATTATTTTGTCCAAACATTGTTAAAATAAAACTTACCACAAGAAGTACTGGTGTAATAAACCAAATAACACTCCATAAGATGTTTAATTTTTGGCCTAGAACAAACTCAAAGTCATTATAGAGGGAGTGGGTTCCATAGAGCCAGACAAATCCAAACAGTTCCAGAGCTGTCATTGCAACAACCATATGACTGATGACGTAATAATCTAACATGTGCACTACTTCTGCATTCGGCTGAAAGCAAATATTGCAAAGTCAATCATCTTAGATAAACCATCCTAGACACCTAACTGTTAGAATATGCCCTATAATTCACTATAGACATATTTGTAAAATATTGGAAAAATTGTTTATACTGAAATTTATATGTAACAACTATTAAAAAATGTCTATACTATTTTTATTTTTTTTTGTGTTTTAACGTCCTACTGTTTTGCACTTAAGGCTAATGAAGACGGGACCTACAGTTTTACGTGGAATCCGAACCACAGCCAACGATGTCTGTTAAGAAACCATTTAGAAAATTATTCGGGGTCAATGGGAATTGAACCCGGAACCTTTCCATTGATGGTTGCCATGACGATTGATAAAGCATTGACGCGTTGACAACAAAGCCACCGTGGCTCTATACTATTGTATGACCTTCTTTTATAAATGTATAATTATAAAACTGCACTACAAAATAATGTTAGAATATATTGTTGATTATAAAGTACAGTAGAGCGTCAATAATCCGAACGTCAATAATTCGAAACGTCAAAAATCCGAACGCGTTCCGAGGTAGCCCCTGCAAAAATTTCATTTTCTTTTTCACAAATTAAAATTGCGTCGTTAAAAATTTCACAACAATTTTCATCGCAGTTTGACAGTTATTTCTTTTTAAACACTTCTTAATACCTGCTCTCACATGCCTTCACAGCAGACTAGCTGTCGGTATTTTCATTGTCACGCTAATTAGCTCCTTTAGCGCTAGCAATAAACAATCATAACAGTGTGTACTGTACAGTATTTTTTAAATTTTTCCTTAGTTTTAACTAAAATGTACAAGTAACATTTTAATTATGTACTGTACTGTAGTTGAAAGTTACAAGTGCAATCATGTTGGCCCTACTGTATGTGTAGGTTCTTTTAAATCATAATATGTAAGTAGTCTTACATACTGTATTGTAATTACATTACTACTTGCTTGTACTGTTTAACCACTTTAATCGATTAAAGGACATATATTTTAGCCTAATAGCATTTTCTTGGTTATTTTCAAAAATCCGAACAAATTGATAATCCGAACCACCCTCGGTCCCAATTAGTTCAGATTTTTGCCGCTAAAATAAAATCTACAGGATTTCCTAAATCTAATGAAGCTACATGAAATGGTTAAAAGAAATATAATAATAATTATTATAGTGTACAAGATTCAGATTATTCTTTGTTTGTAATTGCCACTAATAATGCGTTTATTTATTTATCAAATTCAAAAATTTACATTACAGTGAAACACATTAACAAAAATTCCTGAACAAAATATTTTCTCCTGATTTTTATAGTCAAAATATTTCTTTTTCCGGATAAAAATTAAAAACAAATAAAGTAATAACACTATTTTCAAAGTATGAGTTCTCATGAAAACTTTGTTCAAACATTTTTAGAAAAGCTGGCATTGTGTTTTTATCATCTTAAGCTAGCATCACCTTAATGTTATTTTATCACTCAAAATATATTATGTTATTTTTATTTAATTATATCATGCAGTAGAGTCCCGCTATTCTGAACTAATTGGGACCGGTTTAGCGGGAATTCGGAATAGACGGATTTCATGAATAATATCAATGTTTGACATGTTAAGGCGTAAATTAAGTACGGGGACATCTGCTAGTGTCAGTTCTATACAGCGTTGATCGATTCGGAGGAAAGCGAGGAGGAGGTGAACGCTCAATCACATGTAGATGCGGCAAATGCTCTTGACTTCGCTCTATTAGTAATAGTGTAGGTTTACATCATCCGGAGTTATTTCCTTCTGTTGCTTTACGATTTGTTTTCTTCTAAAATTGGAATGAAAGGGATAGATTGCTCGAACTGTCCGTTTTGTCATCCCACAGTCTGTCCGTTAGTACCGCATTATCTAGAAAAAACATTGAGTAAAACAAATTCCTTCGAGATAACGAAAACAAAGGAGAAAAACGGATGAAAGCAATTGGCAGGTGGCAACAACACTACTACTGCCTAACTGTTGTATCTAATCTTTCCTTCTTTCTGAAGGACCCAATATATATTTCACCGAACGCTTGTTGCCATAGCTTCCTTCCCGCAAAACAGATGGAAAACGTGAAGGAAAAAGTTAACTTTCATTCCAATTTGATTTCAGGCGTTTTTATCAAACTTAGGCTTTATGTATGTCTCTGTTTAACATATTTGTATAACAATAAATGTAAGTTTTTTCACAAACATCTTTTTAATTTCTCCTGTTTTTGAAAATTTTTTATTTTTTTCTGAACTCTGTTCGGAATAGGCGGATTTTCGGAATAGCGGGACTCTACTGTATTTAGTTTAATTATACTGATAATATACAGGATGTCCTGGAACTCTTAGGTCCCCTTTTGTGCATTTGTTCCTGGGATCAAGATAAACATATTTCACAATATAAACATGGGTCTAAAGTTTTTACTTTTTTGTCTGTCTGTCTGAATGTGTTTTTAACAAAATAACTAATATCTAGAGAACGGTTTTACCGATTAAGTTCACTCTTGACATGCAGTTTAACCTAACAATGATCTATTATAAGGAAAATAATCGATTGTATAATCATGCGTTACAAAATGGCGGATGTTTGAAAATTTCAAATCTGAATTACCCAAAAACCGTACATTTTAACAAAAAATATCAAGAGACCTTTTTTGTAGCCATTTTAATTCTCTATCAGATGGTGTAATTTTAAAAACAATTGGATGAAAGATAATAGTTAAGTTTACTAGGAAATTAAATTACCAACAAAACTTTTTTTAAATTGTGGCAAATTATACATATATATATATTTTATTCTTTGTGGCTTATTTTATCATATAATACTTACAGGTAAGAGACAAATAATGCCAACTAGAAAACCAACACAGCAGAAGCCAGCAGATATAAGCCATGGACGCCATCTTTCTTTTGTTTCTACAACTATGGACACTACAACTGTGTAGACTAATGCAACCTAAACATACAAACATACAACTAAGCTCGGATTTCACAGAATCAAGTATTACTTTATAAATACAAACTCTAATAATTGTAAAGTCTAATATCTAATGTATTTCAATATTACATGTTTCTACTTATCGCTTAACGCCATTAAAACAATTTCTTGTAAGTTATATTACACAAGTTGTACCAAGTTGTTTTTCAAAGGAATCATTCCTGTGACATTTTGATACACTAATTTACAATCGACTCAAAGTTTGATGAGGCTATAAGTATTAAAAAAATTTAATTGTGTCATATACAAAATAATTAATCTTAATAAACTAGTACTAAGTTACACAACATATCATAAAACATAAGTAATACCAAGCATTAAGAGTGTCACTGACAATGGTCCCAGTGAAGCACATTTTGGCTAGCAATCGATAACTCCAAATAAATAATTTCATTCATAATGGTTGATAAATAGTTTTAATAAATTATTATCATTTAAAACTAAGGGACCCAACTCTAACATGTTGATTCAACATTGACATACTACCACTGTCACAAAGACCTAATTCCACTGAATTTTTAGTTGGTGATCACATAAAGCAATGGAACACAAACTATTCCTATCGAACCAGTGAATCCTCGAGATTGTTATATCTCAGATCCTTATAAATTCAAAACATTGTTATTTTTCATACACAATCCTTAATGAAAATGTAATATATATATATTTTTTTAATAGCAAACCCAAGTAACGGTACCTGTATTAATATAACAAGCTTTATATTTTAGGTAAATAGCATTCTGTTGTTAGCTATAGATGCAAAAGCTACAAGCTTCATATTAACCCTTCCTGTGCTTTTGACAGGTATATCAGTCTTTTTTGCTTTCCGTTCCGGGCTAAAAATGGATATATCCGATTATTGATTAAAAATGTATGGGATAAAGACGGATATATCAGTCAAGACTACTAAACACAAAAACAATATGTATTTGTTGTTTGTGCAAGCAAGTGAATTAGTTGACCTACAAATATTATTCAACCTATAAATAATACACTATTTTAACACTACTCGATAATAATACACTATTTGACTGAAACGACGAAGACCTGGCCGTCCTAGGGAAAATGCTTGTAAAAAGTTAGATGGGAGACTGCACCTGATGGGAAAGTTCCAAAAGGGGTCTAGAAAGTGCCATATGTACTTAAAGAAGAAATTGTGAAAAGAAACAGTTTATTTCTGCAAGACCTGTCTTAAACAGTCATTTCTTCACCCTGTTCTTTGCTTTGAAATCTATCACACTCAAAACGACTACTAATAAAATAAAAGGACTTGATTTACTGCATATTTCAAAATTGTAACCTGTTATTGTGAAATGTAAATGTCATAAATAAAATGTCTAATATTGTAACTACATATGTTGGAGCCTTTTTATTTCATCGTTACCTATAAAGAGGCTATAGTTTTGTATTATGGCAAACATTCCGGATGGAAGACTGATATATCCATCCACCTTTTTTACCTATAAAACGTTAAAAAAAATATTTAAAAAAAATCAGTGTTTTTGTAACTTATATAACCTATTTACAAAAAGAGAAATATCTAAAATAAAAAGTTCATATCACAACGTAGTTCTGTAAATAATTATGCCCTATGGCACAGTTTAATTTAGCCCGGGAATGGTAAATATTCTTTTTAATATCAAATAGTAAATTTATTTAAGGTAAAAAAGTATGAACAATATTTTGAACTAATGTTTTAATAATTAAAATATCATTGTACTATACAAAAATAATAACTACAAAAAATAGGCTAAAAAGTAATACAATGTTCTTACCATACTTATGAGGCCAGCAAAAACTACAACAAGAAACATGACAGCAGCCCATATCTGTGCATTGTTGACAAAGCATCTTGTAGCCACATCATACATGAATGTGAGAACAAACAACTCCGGAATCTTTGGACCGATAAGTGTGACCCCGTTGGTCTCTAGTCTTGCCATCCATAGATATACCAAACAAACAAAAGTAATACCAACTGCCAAGTTACAAATTATGTACAGAACAGCTGTCCTGGAACATAAACAGATTGTGTTAGATGCAATTGTAAATCTGCACAAAAAAGTGAATAAAGCAAAAGAAAATAGATTACATTGATTTGTCATTTATATTCAATACCCGGTACGCATTTCTAGATTGTCAAATATTCAAAACATTTTCACTAACCAACACATTTACATTTTCAAGGATACTTTTTGTTATGATACCCATCGCTTTTAATTTAACATGCACTGACCAACTGCTGTATTGGAAATATTAAAACATTTAATAGAAAACCTCAACCAAAGTACCGGCAGTGTTAATTAAAATGGATTTTTTGGCGTTTACAAGTATTTTTTCAAAAATTTGCCAAATATAGTAGTTATATTCCAATCCAAAAGTGTTCCATAGCTTTTTTGTAGACAAAGGTTCACAAAATGCATATGTACTAAAATTGATTGATATAAAATTTACAAAGTTATTAGCTCAAGAAACAAAAAATGTTCAGTAACGAAAGGAAAAGTTCAACTTTAGGCCCACATAAAAGTAGTCAACATTTTCTGTAATTTAAAAAAAATGTACATAAGTTTTGTAATTTAGTTCTAAATAGAAGTGTATAAAAATAAATCAAATATATATCAATTTGAAATTTTTTTTTTTTTTTTTTTTGAAAACACCAGGTTTTATGTTCCTAACAAAACTAGGCCTAGTTTGAATAGTAATTTAGAAATATATATTCTTTGATCAGAATGAAATATTATTGTAACAAAGTGTAGGGAATAAATCATACAATTGAACTGTATACTGGAAAATTATTATTTTATAAACTTATTCCACATTGTTAACTCTCTGCGTATTGAATTCAACAAAAGACTGTATTTCCCACGGCTGTACGAATAACATTGTAACAGTAAAATATGACTTACTTTACACGAAATGAAAGGTTGAAGATTTGTCTACAAATGGATGTAAACATATCTGTACAAATATATTGAATTGTAAGAGATTTATCGAATCCAAAATGTGCTGCTTTATGGTTGAAAACTGTCCAACTGCAAGGGTTTACAAAAACATTTATATTTTCGAAACTGTAAGCGTGATGTCTGATTGGAAAGCAGTTTCAGAAAGTTCAAATCTTAACGAATCCAAAGATATCTTTATATTACTTACAAAACAGTTCTGTCGAGCGATATTGAGCCTTAGAGAAGTGATGTATTTGTGTAATTTCCTAATGCTTTCTCACCCAGCATCAATTGATTTAGAAAACTACAATTTTAAACAATGATTACATACGTAAATATATGTATTACAAAAAAATTTTAAATACAAAAAATTAAAGTTTGAAACATTTCCTTTCTAATAGTTTTTGTATTATTGAGTTTGGATAATTTTTAGGGGGTGAAATATTCGATATAATCCGAAGTTACAAAAGTGCTATCTCGGCTTGCTGAGACGACATAACTATTGTGTTGTCTGCTGCTTGTAGGGCTATTGGACCAAATGCAGTCTGGTTTCAAGTCAATCATAAGGCTGGTATTGGAATTTTTAGTAAATAGTTTTAGGAAAGTTCACTACTATTTTTTATCAGGCAGGCAAACATGTTTGAAGCCATTGAGAGGTCTTTTCATCTCCACAGAGCTCCATAGTACTCAAAGCTTAGGACTCTAATTATTATATTCTCAACTATTTGGCAAATGCAACAAAGTCTCTGATGATTGTTTTGACTTGCAACTTGGTAACGCTGGATTGGTTGATCACACACAGTGCATAGTCTCATGCATTATGGCCAAGAGATATTGTAATGCAGACCAGAGCCTGTTTGTGGGATCGATTTTAAACTGGTTAGGATTATTTTCTTTCAATGTGCCAAAGAGCAGCATACTTGGAGTAGATAAAACTTTATCTGAACTTGAGAAGGAAGAAGGTTGATCAAAGGTCCAAACTTAGGACTTAGATTACAAGACGAGTCTACTTGACATGGCCCATTCAGTTAGCACCTACAAAGGATGGTGTTTATCAATGGAGATAATGTCTGATGTCATTTGCCGGGTTATCAGAGTCAGAAAAGTCCGCTGGAGTACCTTTCAAGTAAAGGCTTACTTTATTGGATAGCATGCTTTTGGGGCTGTCAGTTCTAGCCTATTGAGGAAGGTCTTAGAGGGAACCAAAACCCACTTAGAACTACAAAAAGCCAAATATGTTTGAAGTTATTAGAGTTTCAGTCCCCTCTAACTCTAGAGCAAATATTAAATAAAATACACCAAGGTTACAATTTGTTGATACATTTTATTGACACCGAAAGCAAAAATAAAATATTGTGTTATCAATTTATGAAGGAACATATTATATAGTTTTATATGTATAACTTACCAGAATGCATTGCTTTTTGAGAAGACTCGACCAGCGTTGGTGGTTATATTACCGAAACCAATTTGTGTTGAAAAAAATAACTGGATGACAGCAAAGTACCAGGTCTGCAACAAGAATTATATGTTATACTTTATAAGTCTGATATTTCATGTAATAACTATATTGCTAAATTAATCTAAAATAATGTTATAAAGAAACTTACATTTTTGTATTATTTATTGGTTAAGATATGGAGGACAACTTAGATTCTGAGCAAAAATGCAATTACACTTCGACATCTAAAAGCTGAGGAGAAAGTAAAATGGTGCAAGAAAATTTTTGGATACGTTTCACAACATAACATAATTTTGGTTCATAACATGGGTAACAAATTTTAGTAGACTATTAAACACATGTATTGATTTTGATTATTGTATAAAATCAATGAATATGGATGGAAAGTGTCTACAAAATATCTTCTACTAAAAACAAGAGAAGATATCTATATTGAACAGTAGGGCAAAATTTTTCATAAACTGTATTTTTAGGAAGTTAATAGACTGAATCAATGATTATCATAAAAATAGTGGAAACACTTTAAAACACAAGTCCATAAGTGTCAGTAAAATTAGATTTAAAAGAGAAAATGTTGTTCTTATTTATTTATGTTGTTACTTACTATCTCGCATATGATGAGGGGTCGTAATGTAAAATTTCGCTAAGAGCTGAAAATGCTTTATAAGAGTTGAATGTTTACAAAATTTTCTGCTCCCTGTTCTGATGAGGTTATTCCATGTGTTATTCCGAGTGTTTACAAGAACATGACTCGCTTCATTCATTTAAACTATGCTTCAACTTTAATGTGTGCACCCAAAATCCCCTTTGGACAATTTCTGGGTGCACACCCCTGGTTATTCCAGCAAAATCTTTGGGTATCGAAGTTTATCAAAAACAATTTTATAAATTACTGATCTTAAAGTTGGAAGGAAATTTTTATGAAGCTTGTCAATAGTGAAGTTTCTGTTTTGACTAATCTTCTATTAACTATTTGTGTCAACTCTTCACTGATGCAGTAGACTGAACAGATTGATCCTAATCATGAAAATATGTCCTTCCATCACTGAACAGTCTGCACCACTTAAGCACATTTCCATAATTCATTACACCTTCTCCAACACTTAATTAGTAACACTTCAATAATTATTTATCAATAAATTTCAGCAGGAGAATGTTTTTGCAATTAAAAACTGAATGATGGAACACATTTCACAGTCAGTGGGATTATTAATTAACATAGTGGCAAATAATGCAGCATAACCAAATAACCAACATAGTTAGAGAGTTGAAACGTACTGGCAAAGTAGCGAGAATCGTTCAAGAGTGGCTGACTCCGAATCGATGTTATCTTCCTCTTGGTGTGATCACGATGAGCAATCTGTTTTATTTTAAAAATTACCCTTAAATATAGGTACTCTAATCATTAATCAAATTAATGTTATTAATTTTAAGAATGTAATGACACTGCTGTGTGTATTGTATAAGTCAATACAAAAATATTCTATTCAATACGCAGGACAGTTGGAAACTAACAGACATTTGCTGTTTGACGCTGATCCGATGCAATAAATTCAAATTCAAATTTGTATTTCAAAAACACCAACTGAAACAGTGATTTAGTACTATAAACAAGCCTAAACAAATAACTCTAAATATCATTATTTATTCTCCAAAATCTAAATTACACAGTTTTGGAGTCCTATGTACATTTCAATAATTTCAATACTTGCATCAAATGTAAGGAACCGTTTCCAATCCAGCTGAAGAAGTGTGTCCAAGCCACGTGTATCCAACATGGCTTGTTCTGTGAAGAGAGCTATCAAGCCTGCTACTAAGGGTACTAGTAAGAAGAATGCAGATACTCTGTAAGAACGCGCACCTCTTGAAACACTAAAAGAAACGACAGACTTTAAGAAAACAATTATTTCTTAGGAATGAAGAAAACCCACATATATGAGACAAAATAAATAATTCATCATCATTTTTTAAAAAATCAACTGAATTTCAATTGCGATGTACTGAACTAACTTTAAGGCTAAACATCCCAGGATTAGTTCCAAATTCTGCCACCACGGCGCAGCACCAAAATGGAGTCATTTTGTATTGGTGTTTATTGGTGGAATTTTCGTCCGATATTCATTTGCAAAACTGATTTGTGAACGGAATAAGATTAGAATTCACGCCAAAGAAGCTAAATTTTAATTAAGTCGCTGGTTTAAAAAATAATAATAAAATAATTGTGTTACAAAAAGAATAAACGGTATCAGGAAACTGACACATACTTTCTCCCTCATTATAGGAACTTAATTTTTTATTTTTAAGAGTAATTTTCCCATAAAAACCCTTAAAATAACGGAAAAACCAACTTTTCTCAAAAACGGCTCGAACGATTTTGATTAAAATTTTACAGTTTATAGTACTTTAGGTCCCTAATAAACTATAAAATTTTAATCAAAATCGTTAGAGCCGTTTTTGAGAAAAGTTGATTTTTCCGTTATTTTAAGGGTTTTTATGGGAAAATTACCCTTAAAAATAAAAAATTCACAAAAATGAAAAAAACGCCTGGAGATACCGTGGATTAATACCTCCATACCAAATTTCATCAAAATCGGACGACTGGTTTAGGCTCTAGGTCTGATAACATCCACACAGACACACAGACACACACACAGACATCACTCCGAAAACCACTATTTTAGGTTCAGGGGGACCCAAAACGGATATTTCCACCAAAAACTCAAACTCGAAAATTTTGACGAATACAATACTTTCTCCATATACTATGGTATAGGGGGAGAAAGTAAAAATGCAAATCGCAGGTAGTCATTTTGAAGACAATAATTTTTAATTAATTTTACACTTTTAATTTTTAAAATCGCCTGGCTGGTTTAGTCGGTATCGTTGTTTATACATTTACAGTAATGAGAACAAACGCGAGAGTGACACGAAGCAGGTGCATTGCCGCTGTGACTCACTCGCGCCACCTCTACCCCCACCACGCGTCTCAGATGTTGCTTGTATACAGTTGGATGACGATTTCCCGCGCTTCCATTCATGTACTGAAAATGGATAGTGAAGTTGAATTTCATGTAAATGTTCTTAAAACTCTGTGAATTTTAAAACTGTAAAATTTTGAAAAAAATTAGGTTTATTCCACAGTAAATGTATGCAATGGAACTGTAATTCAAATTGATATTGGCATTAAATTTTTTTAAACATAAAATTAAATCTTGTGTAACGGGTGTTACATTAAAATGTAACGGGTGTTACGCAGTTGCTAAAATTAAGATTTTTAACATATATTATACAATAATAAGGTGTCAAATAACAACAAGAAGTATAATTGAGGTTTCTTTGATCACTATAAGAAATAAAAACTTATATTTAACAAATATATACTTAATACATTACATGGATATAGTTAAGTACTTTTTATACCATGCCTTAGGGCCTATTATGAATTAGACTTACTAAAGATCAGTCTTATATGCCCCTATCAAGAATTAATAGAATAGGCGTAAAACTTTAAATAAAAACAAAATAATCGCTAAATCAAATTCTAGAATTAACAATTTGGAACTTCATAAGCGCATTCATTTTTCAAAAATATCAACTGCTAGTGGAAACTCGTAAAGAATTGTAAAATGTCCTTTGGGCTACTGTAGATTGTTGTAATTTGCCAAAAATATTCTTAAATTTGTCATCTCTCAGAATATGATATTTAATATCCCAGCGAAATCTGAGATATTGATGATAATTGCGCTTCTTATTTTTCTCCC
This sequence comes from Philaenus spumarius, assembly GCA_018207615.1. Classification (NCBI taxonomy): domain Eukaryota; kingdom Metazoa; phylum Arthropoda; class Insecta; order Hemiptera; family Aphrophoridae; genus Philaenus; species Philaenus spumarius. The sequence goes on along the minus strand of JAGFPH010000663.1, from coordinate 237,151 downwards.
TACATTTTTTTACTCTGCTTTGGATCTTTTCACGTTGTTCTTTTAGTGTATCGTTCTCTTCTCTTCTATTTTTATCTCACTCTCTGGCTTTTTGCAAATGCTGCTGACACTTTACAACGTCACTACTTATCATTTTATCGTGAGAAAAAAAATTTATGAGGTGTAATAGTAATAGAATTAAAACTTTAAAGATAAATAAAATCATTTGATACGCCTAACATTCATTGCCCAGTATGTTAAAACCTATGAACCATGAAGTATGTTAACCTATGTTAAAAGATTGATTCTGGAATTACAAATAGGAAATTCGCAGTATGAAATTTGAAGGTGTTATCGTGTTCAATTTTATTTAAAATAACATATCATTCTTAACTTTTTAAGTTGCTACCAAAATTAATAAACTCTCAATAGGGCTATGTATTTAAATTTTACATAAAATGAATATAAATATACTAAACACTGAATGGTTGTGAGTTGTGTTTAATTGTAACACCCGTTACATTAAATTATGTAACACCCGTTACATTAAATTATGTAACACTCGTTACGCGAATTACTCATTAAATTATAAAACTAAAATTAAAATAATAATACCAAAACATTAGGGAAACAAAACCTCTTACTTTTACAGTAAAAGTATTTTCCTAAGGTGTTTGTTCATTTTGTAATACTAACTTTTGTAAAAAAAATGTAACGGGGGTGACATCACGTATTACTTAAGTTTAAAGGCAAATTACAAATGAAAAGACAATATATTATCTTAAATTATGGCATTAATAGTTAGAGAAGTCTTTCAGCTATCTTCTGTAGCAACTTCAATCACTAGATCAGCTGTATCATATTTATTGCAGTGCTGCTAAGTTCACAGAAAAAACATTTCCGGAAGATAGCTGTTGATACTCACAGAAAAAAGAACTTAAACTAATTAATTACAAATATCAAAATTTGCTAAAAATGCTAAACATATTAGAACTTTTCACCTTGACATGCAACATATTTAATTATATTATATTTTATTTTTATTTTTTACACCTCAGGCTTACTTTAAGCTGGAATGCCTGAAAAACTAGTTTCATTTCTACAAGTTTCAAGGTTTTGTTAAACATATATCAATATACCTACTTTTTTCAGAGTGACTGAGAACGTATAAGTTTGCTGCAATAGGCTAGAATAAAATGGGTTTTTTTGGCAAAACGAATGCTGACAACGGTAATAACTTATTACTTTAGGAAAAATTCGCAATTAAGCATTTTGATTTTTTTTTTTTTTGCAGAATGACCTCCGTATGTGAATATGACAGAATGACATATGCAGAATATGTACCGTATGTGTATATCCTTGAAAAAAGGTTTATTGTATTATTGAAACAGTCCATTTTATGACTGTCACGTGTAATAAATGGTATTTTGCACTATTCATTTTTTATTTATTTCTCGTTTTCATGTATTAAAATATAAGTTTTATTTGAAACATATAACTAACGTTATAGGGTAGTATTATTCATACCCTGGTGTTATTGAATAATGTATGGCCAAAGAACCTGTATATAGGCCTACTTTCATAAATCCTTTAATTTGAACTACTGTATATTTTTCTATATTTATTCTAGATGTCTCTTTTCGACTTACAGAAAATACTTTTTAACAGATAACAAACACCTGTCGTAATCAAGTCGTCTAGTCTAGTAAGTGTGTCCGGCCAGAGTATGAATGCGAGTAGTGAGTGAGTTGACGAACGCTACAGTTGCAGGGCCGGGCAGAGCGGCTGGCTGGGCTCTGCGGGGGG
>JAGFPH010000663.1:193505-235266 GCA_018207615.1 Philaenus spumarius | reverse complement strand
GGGGAGGGGACCGGAGCGTGAGAGAAATAATGATAATATCTTTAAAAAACGATTCCGATACGACCATTTGACCGAGTTAATATCTGAAAACAGCAAAATTCTTTTAAAATTTGTATTTACAAAATGACTACCTGCAATTTAAACAAAATATTACAGCAAAAAAAAATCTGTATAAAACTTTTTTATAAATAAATTTTTTTTTAAATCATCACAATAGCGTGAATGTTTTATTCATATCATTTACAAAATAACTTACAAAACAAAAATCGGATAATAATTACGGAAATTATTCGTAGTACAAATTTGCCGCAGAGGTGCTGCCATCTATCCGGCCAAAAATACAACTTTTTCAGGGATGTTTAGCCTTAATGGTAATACATAAAATCAATTCAAATATATTCTGAAGAAAAAGATAAATGTTTAATTGTACAGAAATAACAATAAAAGTGTAAACAACTATTTTTAAGCATAGGCCTATAGTTAAATAATGTCAATAAATTTAAAAAAATTTAATATATTGAAAAAGATAAATTAAATTAAAATAAAGAATTTAAAATATAGTTAAAATAAAACTGTAAGGTAAAACAAAAGTAAAAATGAAAGAAAATGTGTGTCTGAGTTATTAACGTATACTGATGCCATTTAGAATTAATTTACTTATGTATTACGGAAAATCAATAAGGAAATTCATACAGTAAAAACGTATAGGCACTAAAAAATTTAAATCTCCTTTGGTTTAAATATTTTAAAATAATAAATACAGGTTTCTTTGCTGAACAAGCTTGCAGATACATCAAGATCAATCATATGCCTTTTTTCATTGAAGTCTTTGTTATCAAAGTCAAGACTTTTTTTCAGTTACATATTTTGTTTCGGTACGATTTCTGGAGTATAGTGAATATTTTATACATTCTATAATATATTTATAAGCAGTACTAAACTCTTCATTTCTGCAGTAAATGTTGGCAGAAATTTTAATTTATTTACTATCCCTCCAAAAAATGTATTTAGTAACCTTTAAAAATACTAGTCTAGTTTGAATTACTCCAACTTAACTCCGGTTTAACGGTGCACAAGTTATTGAGATTCTACAGTAACTTTTTATGAAGTCAAAAGTTTTATTTTTGTATTACATCTTATTTGGTTAATACATGTTTTGCAAATATTATATAACACAACAAACGAAGTAAGATACAATACAAAAAAGACTACTCTTGAATACACTACAATTGAATATTTATAATAAAATATTATTAGTTCTAAAAATAAAACAATTAATATAATAATAGTTCTTCTCATTATAATATGTGGATTACCAGTGTGAACATATATCTAGAGAAATTTTATGAGTAAAATGGAATACAAATCTAACAAAACTAAATACAGGCATAGTACAATTTTAGAAGTTAGTGTAAACCCTATAATGTTATTCTCTTATAAAGCAATATTTTAAAGTTAAAGAAAAAGTATTTTTACAATTTCAAATGTTTATCTTACCACAGCATTATGATGGCCCATAACAAAAATAGAAGAGTAACTGTGACTCCAAACCACATTGGATCCTGATCAGCTGGCTTCAAGAATGTTTGTCTGCAAAATAAATATAAATTAAAACTAACAAAAACACATTTTAGTCTTACTATATTAAAATTATATCTCAGAGTTTATATGATTAAAATTTTAGAATTTTTTGGTATTTACTATTCAATATCAAGATATAAAATGTTGTTTCTTTTTTGTGATTTTACTTTTGGAAATGTTTCAACCAAATTACAATGATTTTTGTTCCAGCTGAGAATAAAACAATAAGGTAAGACTTTTAATGAATACATTGAACACGGCAAGCTTATTGCAGTTTCTGGAGTTACAACATTAAGGCCTTGTCTATGAGGCGACTTTCTTTGCCAGGTAGCAGTAGCTTTTTATGACAGGCTAGTCGTAGCTTCAAGTGTGCTTATTATAGCTTTAGAATTGAGATCAGTTATTACTAAGTCTTTCTACTTTTTTCTTATAATTTCTGATAACCTAGGAAAACATTACTAAGAAGATAAGAGTAGTATAGTTGTATGCTATCTGCATAACTGTTCTACTTGTGACAAGTAAATTAGGAGTAGATACATTATTATGAATAGCTCGATGTGATGATTTAGTTCTAGCTTCAAGGAAGGTAGCAGTGCATTAAGTCAGCATGTGTGACAGAGGCTTAATGTTTGTGCATACATAAATATAACATCAGTACAATTTTTAATTATTGTTTTATTAATTATTTCTTTCTGTTTAATATTATTAGCCTAAATCATGTCCTCTTTTGTCTAAAACAAAGATAAAAATACCAATATCTAGGATGAAACATAAAACCTACTGGCCTTTCTTACTTTCTATAGCAGATTGGGTAAAAAGAGGGGAGGAAAAAGAACCATGTGAAGCGAGTCCAGTCAGCAAGCCAGAGACTGACTGATTTGCCTCGTGCTTCATTGAACCTGACTGGTAATGATTACTACGGTATGTATTTCCGAAACTAGCTGTAATTTGGCACCTAGTCTTAACTTCCAACCGGCATTGTGAATCTAGTGAATGATGATCAATTAGTAATAATGTGTTAGTGACTGAATGATGTCTGTGTCTGTAATAAAGCCGGGTTTCCACCAAATGGACAGTTTTAAAAACAGTTCTGTTTTCAAAAACAAAACAAAAACTTGTTTTCCTTTGATCTACCGACTCAAGATTGGAAAGTGTTTTGATTACTAAATCACTGTTTGCAAATAAAAATGTTTTAAGAACTGTTCAGTTTTTACAAAAAATTGGTTGTTTTTGTTGAGAAAAACGTTTTTGTTTGTGTTTCTTGTTTTGTCTGTTGGTGGAAACCTGGCACATCCAGATTAGATATACATCCGAGTCCACTGAGTCATACATAGCTCCTATCATTTTCTAGAGACTTTTTGAAGAAATATAAGATTGTAAAAAATATATCAGTAATGTATAAAACAATTGTTCAAATAAATTTTGTTCTATATAAAATTCCAAGCATTTTGGTTTTTATCATTTTCCAATGAAAAAATCAGCTAACTTATAAATTTTGAAAGCGCTCCGTGTTCATTTCATCAAATGATGAATTTGAAGTAGTTTCAAACGGTTCTGACTCAAGTGATGGTATGAAAGTAACACAACATTTTTGTTTTTATATAATATTTGTCCTTAAATTAGTCCTAAATACGAGTAAATATGAGACAGAAGAAATATTTTCTCGGTATTTAATTATCTAGGGTTAGAACGGCCTTTGACTTTAACTTTGGCACAGTTTTTCAGGCCAGTATTAACAATACATACCAAATTTTAAGATTTTAATATATTTTCTGAATTCAAGTACAGTAGAGCCGCAGTTATCCGAGCCTGTACTAACCGAGTTCAGGGTTAACTGAGGTACCTAATAAAAAAAAAAACTTTGATTTGCGGTAGATGCATATGTTAAAGTGAAATCTGCATATAGCGGCTAATCTACTGTACTGTACTTATATTAGTCATATACGGTTCGTTATACGGTCATATACTCAAACATTATTGCGAGTCTTGGTACGTACTGCACAGTCTTCCAAGCAGAAATCTTAGCAATTACTGCTTGCGGCCACTTAGGATTGTCGAATGGATACAAGAATAGACATATCCTAATACTTTCTGACAGTCAAGCAGCACTTAAAGCGCTGGACTCAGTACAAGTCACATCCAAACTGGTGAAGGAGTGCCTCTCAACACTCGTCAGACTCTCCACATTAAATATGGTGGAATTGAGATGGGTGCCAGGACACCGTGGCATTCCAGGAAATGAGATGGCAGATGCTCTTGCAAAGAAAGGAGCATCTACACCATTCACGGGGCCAGAACCAATGTGCTTCATTAGCTGTAGCATGGCCAAGAGCGCAGTAAAAAACTGAGCCAGGGAAGAGCAAAGCCAGATATGGCATAGATTACCTGGGCACACTCAGAGTAAACGATTGATCAAGGGACCAAACGCCAAGCTTACTAAATCCCTAATCAGGTTAAACCGACCACAGCTCAAAGAGCTGTAGAATTCATTACTGAACATGGTCAGTTCAGGAAACATCTAGCAACAGTGGGAATCCTTGAAGGCGACCAATGCTGTCGGCTTTGTAATCAGGCAGAAGAGTCATATTGAGATTGAGACACATCATATTTGAGTGCAAGATCCTGGAGCGTAGGAGGAGGAGGCTCTTTGGAATCCAGCAACCAGGAGACGAAGAACACACATACTTGGTGGAGAAAATCCTGGACCTCACAAGGGATACAGGCTTCTAACGTGCTAGGAGCGAGACACAGGGGGCACAATAAACCAAAGGTTGACGTGTAAGGTGGCCTTCTCCAAGGAGGAATCCACCCCAGAATAATCTAATCTAATCTAGCGGCAAATCTACTGTACCGTACTTATATTAGTCATATACGGTTCCGGTAAATAAAAAGCTCAGTTTTTAATCCTTATTAACACCGCTTCACATGCGGTCATTTTGTAAATTGATCACAAGCAAAAGCGGCTCTGAGCCGCCAACTTCATTTTGTACTATGTTTTGTTATAATTTTATGATGTTTACATAAAATTACATCGACATCTTCATCACTCTGCTAATAATCATTTGCTTGTTCAACGTTTTTGCCCAGATCGCCATTACCAATATCACTATAGTCAGAATCGTATTCATCAATTACTTGACATGATGTAGCTTCAGTTTCACTTTCTTCATAACTTTATTGCTTTTAAATTTCAACAGTTCGTTTATAGTCTTTATCAAGACTCATTTTTACAAAAACTGACCATAAAATAAAAAAATTAAAGAGCAATAACAACACTAATTTTAGTAACACAAGCAAACGCAAAGGCGGCGCCACGCCAAATCTACTATGATAACAAAATCAACAATAAACTGTAACTGTCTAATATACTATTTAAACTGGGGAGGGGAGATAAAAGAATTCCTATAAAATCAGCGACATTGGGTAAACAGTTCTTTTGAAAGAGCAAAAAATATAGCTGCACTGCCTGTGCGTGTTACTGGGTGTTAAATACAGTAATTTCAATGAAATAATCGTCAATACAATTTTGTTAATGCTTTTTCACTAAATGTCATGTTCTTCAATAAAACTCAAACTCGCTGTGTTATGGCAATGTGCAGTGTAAAAACCAGTTAAAATCAGTAGTGTAAAAATAGATGTTCCGTTAAATAGAAAGCACTTAGAAAGCACTTATGGACTTCTTCAAGTAATAATTTTTGTATCTGGAACATGTACTGCTATGTCTGTCTTTTTATACGAGGTACCCTCGGTCCACATTATATCGGATAACTGCTGCTCTACTATATGTAGTTCTACTGATATATGTAAATTCCCTGGGAGTGGGTATATAATGAATGATAGGACAGAATATATCAGACTAGTATTTCTTTTCTTTTTTTTTTTGCAATATACGAATTCAGAAAAATTAATTTTAAAATTTTCTAAAAAATGTTATTACATTTTACATAAAGTATTCCTATAAATAATTAATAAGTAGACTTTCAAGTTATATACATTGTTTTTTTTACCTCTACTAACTCAACTCTAACCCTTATTATAATTTGATGTTCCAAATCAAACAAAGAGAGAAATTCTATTCTACCAGTTTTGATTTGGTATTAAAATTAGATCATTAAAAATGTTGTTGAAACAGTGCAGTAGAGTAGGATAGGGCGAGGGAGAGTAGGGAATGTAAATATTTGTAAAGTGCTTGCATCAAAGAGTTGTGCAGGCCATTAGTAGACATATTGTCTCAACATCTTCACTCTACTCTAAGTGTTATGCAAATTAAACTTTGTATTCTTACTCCAAGCAAGCTTCTCCGTTGGTGAGAGAAGACTGTTGAACTCCATTCTGAAACAAATCAAATTACATTTATTGTTTGAACAAAAAAAAACTAAATATAGAATGAATATCTCTACAAATCTAAAATGAATTACACCCTTTCTGACGTTTTCTAACTTGAGAACTGAAAATTCAATTCTAATGTAGTTTATTCTATGTTATCTAGGCAGGTTTTAGATTAGGTTTGATAAAAACCAGTAGCCATAGTTTTTGTGACAGGTACCCTACACATTATGTATAATGTCTTATATATGATGAACAATATCCAATGTATAAATTATACATAAACCTAATCTGAATACATAATAAGGTATCCTTCAAGGCACATACAGTATAAAGAGGAGAAAATTTTGACTTAAAGGTTTAAGGTAGTGTTAGAAATATCAGTAAATTTTTTAACTAATACCGTGATTTTCAGATATCTTCCTAATGAGTCTATGCTGTGAATCTCTAATATTACTTATGCAAAAAATAATATGGAAGATGATCTCAGCGAATGGGATTCTGTATTCAATTGAATTGTTACATCTGCTACAATGAATTAAGAAGACATTACGTTAAAAATAAATATTTAACTCAAAATAAAAAATAATTAGTATTTATGTTTATTTAATACTGGGTTAGATAAAAAATTAGTAGAACTGAATTTATCTAGCGCGAACGGAGCGGTGGAGGGCGTGGTAGTGGGGAGCCTTCCGAATAGACCGATATTTTTTCAAGTCGCTTGCAGACAAGCGGAGAGTAAGCACGTCGATTGCAAGATGGAGAAAAATCTCGAGCAGCGCTATGCCATCTAATTCTGCGTCAAACTCGGGAAAACCGCAACAGAGACCCTCGGAATGATTAAGGACGCCTAAGGGGATGCTGTCATGAACTGCTCAACAGTGGCACACCAACAACGCCCCGCGTCTGAAGAAATCCAGAATGAGCAAGTCATGGGTCAAATCCATGCTCATCTGCTTTTTTGACCATCATAGTGTGGTTCACAGGGAGTTTGTACCCCCTGGAGAAACTGCAAATGCCAGATTTTACAAGGACGTGCTTGACAGGTGCGCAAACACAAACTCCGTGTGCGGCCAGACATGGCCGATTCTTGGAAGCTTCACCAAGACAACATGCCGTGCCATACCCCGCTGTTGGCGAGGGAGTTTCTGGCCAAGCACACGGTTGCCATGTTGCCCCACCCCACCTACAGTCCAGATCTGGCACCGCTGGATTTCTCCCTCTTTCCTCGGTTCAAACGGAACCTCAAAGGAAATGGATACAGCTCCTTAGGAGACGTCCGAGGGGTGCTCTTCGAGGACTAGTAAGGATTTGTACCGAATTGTTCAATAAAAAAATTTAAATTAATTCAGTCCTATTACTTTTTGATCCTACTAGGTATTAAAACAAAATTATAGTAAAATTCTTTGTTCTTTGGTTTGAGTAGAATAAATATAAATAACTATAAACATTTTTATTTTCTAGGTTTTCTATGTTCTCAGACAGAAAGTCACTGATATCAGTTACCTTGAACTCAAAGTTCAACGGTTATTTTGAAAAATTAGTGAAAATATCACTCCTGTGGTTTAGTTCTGACACCAGATGTAAAGTCAAACTACAGGATGAGTCCACATTGTGTCCAGACTCCAGACCAAGGTTACTAAAAGACTAATTTAGGTTTGAACAACCCCTCAAGCTGGTTCCCCTCCCTTTAACTATCTAAACTCTGACTTCAGTATATTGTTTGTGTGTAAGCTCATATAGCGACCACTATCTATAAAAACCCAGAACTACTAATACTCTCTAACTGTAGGTATTATGTATGTACCTGCCACATAGGCAACATCATTAATTTAATGAGCCCCTGTTAAAAAGTGTGCATACACTAGAGTTTTCTTGTCTTTAATCTGTTTATATTATAATCTTACTGCATTTCACCCCTTTGTGTCGATGCTACTTTATCGTGAAGTTTAACTGTTTTGTTACCAGTTTTTCAATTATTTTAAAACATTTTGCTTCATATCTAGATACTTTTTACCAAACGATACAATTCGGAATAATTTTTACCAATTTCTTTTAATGTATGAAATGTAAACATTATGAGAAAAATCAATAGAGTGGCGGAAAACGTTTAGTACAGCTTCAAGCAATTCATAGCAAATCAACACCTAATATTTTCAAAAATACTGAAAAAATGGAATATATTTTTTTGGAATATAAAAGCTTTTACTGTAACTTATATTGCATTTTGAAATATGGCAGTTCACCTGGCCATATCTTATAGAAACTATAATATAATAAAACTGAATGTGACTGGAAATAGAATAGATGCAATCGTAAACAGGTAAAAACTCTCTTACCTCAAGATTTTTACACTCTGAAAAAGGCAGAGGTTCTTTGCTGCTCCACAGTGTGTAGAATAAAGCTAAAGCCATTATGACTGGGTAGTAGATTGCCAGCAAGATGGAGATGAAAACTTTCACAAAGCCAACACCTTGAACAAATATAATATCATTAATAACATCAGTGAAGCGTTCGACTTGGATTGATACCATTGTCATTAATTCAACTATTTTTGTCTTAGTTCTATTCAAAGGTAAACAAAGTGACCAGGGAGAGGTTCAATCTGGTTTTGAAAATGACAAATCCTACCAGTATTACCACATGCCCCATTTCTGTCAGAACAGCCTCAATTTATGGCCCCCAGTACTGCGTCAAAACTGATCATCCCAATTTTTCACTTTTGTGAATAAAGATTTTCTAAACTGCATTTCTAACACAATCGAAGATAAATTTGATTTGTATTCTAACTTAATTAATATTTGTACTGAATTCATGTATAATTAAAAAAACAACAACAAAACTGTAATTAATATAGTTACAGTAAAGACCACGAAAGAATAGTGTTGAGGGACGGGCTTGTGTACACCAAGACCTTGAATGATCCAATCGCCTAAGTGCGACGTTGTCACGTTCTTCCCACGCTTCTAACTGAATTCGGCTGACTCAATGCATTTATAATTCTTTAAACTGTGCGCGCTCAAGGCTCGAGCGGTAAATACCAGAAGTGTTCGAGACTAGTAGATGTGGCAACGCTGCGCGCCCATCCTATTGGCCGCCACGCAATGGTATTCTTTAGTGGTCTTTAATATAGTTGAAATATTAGGTAAGGGTTAGTTCTAAAATTGTCTACAATAACTTCATTATACTAAATTGCATAATAGTTTCTATACTTTTCACTATTTCAAAACCATGTACTATATTGCAATTTTGTGACTAGAAAACATCTTTTAATTCATGTTTTGTCTTTCCATTCCACACATCCAAATTTTTTAAATTTCACATATTTACTTATTTTTTTGTTTATTTGTATATATACACAACTTAAATTTGTATTTATCTTTCTTAATCTCAAGTTACTTAATTCTGTTGATAAAAAGACACAAAATAAAATGGGTACGCAGTAAGAAATTGGCTGTAATGCCACCACTGTGCAAACTTATTTTTCAATATTTACATCAGGATAGAACTTAGAATAAATAACTTAAATTAGTAGGACCAATAAAAGATCATTTATCCAGGTAACCCACTGCCATAATAAAAAGGTTTATGCCAAAATCAGTAAATTAGCAGACACCACTATAACATGTGCACACTGAAATCTGTTGCTGACTTTACAGTAAGGATAAAGGGGTAAGGAGAAATCTACTTCTTGTGAAGAAGTCGTTCAATGTAGCAAAACGCACCATTGTTATTGACTCAAACTTATTACACTTTTTTTAGTCCAGTAAGAAATGTGTAAAATATCTTTTATAATACGCAAACATTTTTTAAATTAAACTATTAATTTTTATATTCATATTAATTTTCATAAGTAATTAACTCTACTTTTATTTATTGTCTCAGTAAAAAAAGAGAGAAGTATGAGGAATTAGTAGTAAACCCTAATACTAACTTATTAGCATACATACCCTTTAATATAGGAACTGCTCGCCATAACTTAATAGGCCCTTCCTGGCAGAACTGCCCAAGAACTATTTCCAAGAACACCAGAGGAATTCCAAAAACCAGTGAAATTGCAATGTAGATTACAAGGAATGAACCTACAACATAAGAAACGTGCACCATTTTTACTAACAAAAAAATATAAAATTCAAATTTTTGAACGTGATAAACTGGGTATAAAAGTTAAATTACATTTTTCTTTCTCACTCGCTTTTTAATGAAATTTGGTTTTGGTGTACAGGCCGTGAGAGGTGAGTGACGAAACTCTCGATGCGCTTAGGAGGGGAGGTAGAAGAGGGTAGACATAAACCAACTAAGGTGGTTGTTCATCTAGCAGCTGTTGCGCACAAGCGCAAACTTTCTCTTTGCCACTGCGCATCCCCAAGACAGTTTCATCACTAACCTCTCAGCCTGTAAATAATGCATATTATTTTGAATAAATCATACACCATAGACAATGGCAGATTACCCATTAGGCATTAGGCATGTGCCTAAGGGCCGCAAGCTCCAAGGAGCCCATTGAATTTTGTGAAATTTCTACGGTTTTTGCAAAATTCGTACGAATTACTTCCGCACAATCTGCTTGTTTGTTTTAGTCGTAGTCATGTTGTAGCTACATAAAAACTGGTTTTCTGCAACAAATTTTGGAAATTGATATATGTTTTTATACAGTTCTAATCAGAACTAAATTATGAAACTTTTGTTTACTATGAAAACAGTGACACAAATTTTTTACTATTTGTAATATACAAGGCCGTAGGCAGGAAAACTTTTCGGAGGGGTCAGGTCAGGACCGGGGATTTGAATTTAAACTCTTTTAACACGTTCTCTACTAAGGACACACATGTGAGCTTGACTCTGAATACTATGAGAAGCGACCGACGCACAGTGCATTGCACCCCAACCCCCATATTGGGAGTATTTTCAATACACAGTGGATTACGGGCTTCGTACGCCAACCCCTGTATTGGGAGTATTTTCAATACACAGTGCATTGCGTACATCGGACGCCAATTTTAAGCCTATGTGCTGTGGACACACATTATTACTTAGAAAAGTTAAAGAATAAAAATGAAGTAATTGCTACTCATTTAGGCTATAAATAATAAAAATAAAAGGTCAACTCCTAGCAAATGAAATACAAAATTTCCATAGCAGTGAACATTTTTCCATGTTTCCAATAATCATGTATATTTTTAAAATTTTGATATATTTACCCATGAATATTATGTAAGATGATGAATGATTTTGTTTTGTTAGGGAAAAGTATTTTTGTTAAACCTTCACAGTTTTCTTATTTAATAGACCAGATCAAGCTCACAAGAGAGTAAGGCTGTAACCTACTGCATCCATGTGTATTGTACGTTGTAGTTTAATCAAACAAATCTAAATATTAGTATGCATGCAATGCACAATGATGTAAAATATAATGTTGGATCCTCTGTTGTGTCCTCTATTTTATAATTTAACTTGCACTTTTTAAACCTAGTATTAATTTTTACTGCTAAATTTCGGGATTTCGGGGGGGGGGGGGGTGCTCTCTGAACTAACAACTTTTCAAATTTTAAATCAAGCAATTTTTAGTTGCGTATGTGTATTCATTGGTCCTTCTGCTACAAAATTGTATATAACACTTTTGTATTGGGATGTAATACTATTTCTGGCGAATTTTAAAACAAATGCTTGCATAGGCCTAGTTTTAGTAGTGGTCGAGTAGTAGGTACGTAAAAACTGTTTTTTTCTACAACAAATTATTGAAATTGACAGTTCTGAGAACTAAAATGACAAAACTATTGTTAATATTGAAAAAAAAATACAAAAATATTTTACTATTTGTAATGTAAGCATAAAGTTGGATTTTTTCCCCGTTACTAAACATTTTGCGCTTCCTGAGCTAATAACTTTGAAAATGTATTTAGTTGTATATTTGAATTCTTAAGCCCTTTTAGTACAAAAAATATATTAAATACTTTTGGATTGGAATATAATTACTTCATTTGGATAAATGAAAAAAAAAATGTTTGCAGCACGAAAAAAAACGCTATTATGATTACCAGTTATAGGTTTAAAAGAGCACTTTACCAATTAATGACATAGCTTAAAATGTACACACAAATTTCCTCGGCCCAGTTTTTTTTCCTACTTTAGTCGATCTTAACTTAATCTCCATCATGCAAGTTGTAGTGGGGGCCCGCGACCTGATAAGTGCCTAGGGCCCGCTGAGCTCGTAATCCACCACTGACCATAGAGAGGCACACAGATTAAAATGTATTTCTTGCAAAGATTTAATCTTTGTATAAGAGCTTGTTTGTATGTATGTGTTTTTACTATGCAGGCCAAGACCATTTTTGGTGGGTTGGAGCCAAATTCGTCATAGTGGTTAATTAATATAATAGAGCGAGAGATAATGCCATAAAATTATCTTCTTTTTAATGATTCGATTAATGCAATTAAGGGGTGAAATTGGGGTTATAAAAATTATGAAGTTAATAATTAACAAATTTGAACAATTAAAAACACAGAATTCCTAAGTATATTTGAAATCGATTTGCTGTTTTTTTTAGTGGAGTTATGTGTGACAAGGATCCTGAGAGCCTAAGACAAATTTCTTGGTACTTCCCACCTTATGGAGGAAGGGTCAAAAGACCTCTATATACATCTAAAGCATGTAAAGCAGGCCATAGACGTGCCGATTTGTATAATAGATTTGTATGTGCCAACATTTCGCTATACACCAAACTATAGGACTTGTGCTACAACTTGTTTAAATGGACAATTTTATACCAACAGAAATGAGTGTGTAGGGGCATTACACGGTTTAGAATTGCAACGACAACTCTGTCAACATGTAATGCCTCTAAACATTCGAACAAATTAGTAACAACTTGCTAGTTTCCTCTATTTGCGCATACATATCCTAGTGTTTAGGGCTGTTACTTTTGTCCACACAAAACTGAAAGCGCTGAATGTTGGCTCATACAAATAACAGCCCTAAACGTACAAACTTTGTATTTACAAACAGACCTAAAATAGTGTTGTGCCAACCATTCATCATGTCACATCAAAAAGTTATTGCTGCCGTAGTAGTAATACATAATTTAAATCAGAAAAATAAGCGTAGCAAATTAGCGCGGGTCATCCACGTCGTCTGCAGAAATTCCACTGGGCTTTGAATCGAGAACTATCTTCAGCTCTCTTCTGAAAGCTGATCTTAATGAATACATTTTTCTTATTGCAAGATCTCTATTTGCGTCAGCTTCCACCTCCTTTAATCTTTGAACTAAGATTGCGCATGCCTCGTTCATTAAATGTCTATTACCGGTACTATAATATTTCGACTTGACTTTCCACAGACAGGGGTGTGTTTTATAGAGTTCTATAAATTCTTGTAAAAATGTTTTAGAGTAATTTCGCATATCGCACATGTTAGTAGAATAATAGTATGACACTAAAAATAAATGTAAATTACTAAAAAAAAACGACAAATGTAAATCAAAACTACTAGACTTTTAGTATCAGTTGGAAAAAGAAAACGAAGAACACAACTAGCCACCGATGCGACACACTGGGTTACGTTCACACAAAACCAAGTGAAATCAAACCCCTGTTGATTCACAGCGACATGCTTGTGCATACAAGTTTGCCATACAGATATTGCGCCTAAACATAGAAAACTGTTTGTGCAGACAAATTGAAGCCAACATATTCCATGCGTGTAGTGGTGACACATGTTGTTTCATGCAAAACGCCGGATATAAGTTTGTACAAACAATTTAGAGTACTCTAACTTGTTGGCCGACTTGTATGTGCAAACAAGTCTGTCGAGCATCTCCTATAGTGTAGTTCCGATTAATGTTGGTGCCGACATCTTACAGGAAGTGACCGTTTCCAACATATTTGAGTGTTTAGGGACAAAATCTATTTTGTTGGTAGATACATGTGTGTCATACATATCTTCGCGTGTAGGGCAGCCTTTAGACCTAATGTTCATACATTGTCTCTCTTCACTACAATTTGGTTGCTCACAAGTTAAATGTTTCTTGTTTCTATCTAAATTGCATAAGGCTGCATTGGACGTGTTAAACAGTTTTTAAATTAATTTGTATGATTTTGCAGATTTTCATGGGCCCCAATAATTATATTGCATAAACCTTTATTGTTAAAATCAATAGTGGTTATTTCTATTGCTAAAAGATTAGGAAAATTGCTAACATCATCAAATTCTGACGTAAGAATGACACCCCTGTAATTGGGTCTTGGATCTGTTGGGGTTGCTTTTGCAAAATTATTTTTATAAAGTATTATTGATATGTAATCGTATGTTGCAATAAAATATCTATTCTATAGAATCAAAATCAATTCCACTAACTTCCCACAAAGCTAGAAATTTAGCACCTCTTTTTGTGTTACATATTTCAGGACATTTATAACACCATCAGACATAGTCCCTGACTAATTTGACACTGTCAAAACTTTAAGATGATGGGATAGATGTTTTGAAATACATAAAATTAAAATTAAAATGAGTCATGTGATTGACAAAATAACAGTAATAAGTTATACTTTGGTATATTCAATTAGTGACCTGAGTACTGAAAAATGAATTCATAATTTTATAAATTATACAGTATTTCTTTAAAGCAACAATGATTTTATTAGAATGTAAATATATGTTGGTGGAAAAATATTGAAGCAAACCATTAAATAACACCAAATAATTGGAAAACTATTACGGCACTGAAGTGTTAGTTTTTATGTATAAAGCAATAATTAAAGAAATGTACATTAAATATTCCATTCAATAATACCATCATGAACGCAACACAAGCCACAACCACAATTAAATATGAACTAATGTTAGGTACAGAATAAAAGTTATGTTCCGTTTTAATCAAGGAAAATGAATATTTAAATGTCACCATTTGCTTATAAATATTCATCAACAACTTCTCGGCTACAAAAACACTTAATAGTTCAATTATTGTATCCTGGTAATTGAACAATTTACGGCAACAAAATAATCAGGTTTCAACATGTTGTTACATCATTAGGCGTGTTTGTGTTTGTACAAGTTAATCAGTACAATTAAACAGCCATCAGTGTTTACAGTTTTGACCAGTGAGAGACCAATGAATTTAACTTGGGTAGTCCAAGTAACTTTAACCATGTTTCAATAATGTTTGCAACTATTATATTCACAGATAAAATATTTAGTTGTTTTCATCTTGCTGAGATAATGTTTATAGAATGAAATGAACATTTTGGGAAGCATAACATTAAAAATTATAACAACTAACTTATTTCAAGGTGAAATTTGGTGTCAAGGTTGATCTTACTCAATATTACTTATTTTGATTGTATACAGTTGAAAGACCTTACTTTATAAATACTTGTACAATAAAATATTTTTATTCAAATATTCTTGACATTTATTTTATCTTTAGCTCTTATAATGATCATTATTTTCAGATAATTAAGGTAATTTTGCAAAAACAAAAAAATTGACAAACCTTATAATGTAATTTGAATTTAAAAGCTTACCTCCTCCATTAAGGAAGACAGCAGTTGGAAGTCTTGTGATGTTGGCAAGACTGGCAACAAGTGATATTGCCACCATGAAGGTCCCGAAATTTGGAAGACATCTCCATCCCTACAAACAAAATAACACCATTGTAAACTAGCCCAGTCATTTTTTTATCAATTGAAATAAAGATTTACTTGTTATAAAAAATACATTAAAAGTACCAATTCAATTCTACTGTATGTAAAGAAAATGTATTTTACAGTATTTATCTTTTACCGAAAAAATAGTTGCTAACAAATTTGTACTAATTCACTGAATTTCTTCAATAAAAAGTGTAAGTTGTTACAGTTTTAAATCTGTTCGACTGTTCATAATATAATTTGATTGCTATCAGGTTTGATTGCTATTTGCCCCTGTGAAAGTCGATATATTTAACACCAATTTCTATAAGTGAACAGTAATTACTTACAGATAAAGTTTGATATTATCAGAGCAAATATCTTGTATCTGTGATATTCATCTATCATTGTAAATTTTTTTAACATGTACTGAACCACAAGATATATATCTACTTTCTTGCTCAAGTACATAGATTCATAAATTCCAAACAAAATAAAACATTGACAGTATTCACACCACATAGAACGAAACTAACAGACAAGTAAAACTTAACAATGATAACGATTAAAGAGTAATACCTAGTTAGTATTTCAATTAGGTGAATCAACTTTTGGGATTTATTTCTTACGAATTGATTAGTTGAATCTTCAGTCCAATTTATGTAAAAGACAGATCACAGCGGCAACCACAGAAACCATCGTCAATAAATATAAATTATTACACTCAACTTAGGAAAAGAATTAGTTGTTAACTGTTATGATATAAAATGTAAAACTTCTTTTGGAAACATAACGTTTTTATCAAGATTTTGTAATAATATGTAAGCAAGTGAAGTTGTAAACAAAGAAGTAATCCTTGAGAACCCAAAATAATATAAAAATATTTAATTATCAAAAAGTAATTCGGTTGCATATTTCAAAGAGTATAAATAAAAAACTAAATTTAAAAATTCTAATAGACTGCATATTTGTTTTATCATTATATGTTGTAACTATTTTACATATTGATAGAATAAATTTAGAACACAAAATCTCACTACTAATACGTATTAGTTATATACGTATTAGTTGTGAGATTTTTTGTTCTAAATTTATTCTATCAAATATAGCCTATCTTCTCACAAGTCAAGCTCAATATTTATTTATATTTTACATCTATAGATTATCTGTACTTTTGTGACATCTTGGCGCAAAACTACACTATTGTTAAGTATTGTTTGTTGGTCATAATTCATGTTTTGTCTTCTGAATAAAAAAGCTATTTTTACAAATAAACGTTAAACAGATTAAATCGTAACTTATATTATTACACAAAATAGGTTTCAATCAAACTAGGTACTTTGAATCAGCTCCTCAAAAAATGTTTTTTCAAGTCTACATAAATAAATCGTTGCATTAACGACTTTACCGTTATTTTTCAAATGCAGTGGATTCGAGTGGCATAACAAGAGCGTGATACAAGACTGACAAGACAGTGTTCTGATACGACCTTGTTTCCACCGGCAGGACCAGGACCGGCTAACTGGGCCAAATCCTGCTTTCTGTATAATTCAACTCGATTTGTTTTAAGCTTCTCAAATAGTTTGCATACAATTACAAAATTCGTTTTTCATTAGTTTTAAAATTGATTTAATTTTGTCAAAGAATAATTGTTTAGTATCAGAAATTTTATTTCCATTGACACATATCTGAAATGGTGTATTTTATACTAAAATTGTGTAAACAAAACGTTTGTACTTTTAGGATTATCAGAAACTACAAAATAATTAGAAAAGTTATTCCTTTTTTATAGATTAGGCTTAAATGATATAATAAAATTTCTTTCAGGGTGACAATATTTACTAATTTGATTTTAATTATATTCCTACATCCTTCACTTGTCACCGGCTATGGAAGTAAAACAGAAGTAATTACTTAAATCATTTGATTCGTCATTTTGTTCTGAGCTTAAGTCAGTAAAATAATTTACAAAACAATTAGAATAGGAAAAATTTTTTAAGAAAAGGTGAACTTTATTATTTTACTGATTAAATACTACGAATGGTAAACATATTTCCTTTTCGTGTCTTTGTTTTTCTGAAAATGATTTACACTTTTGAGAGCTGTAGGTCAACATAGGCCATAGCATTTAAGGAGTGTAGGGTAACATTTATTTTAGGGAAAAAAATACATTTTAAACTATTTTAATAAATCTATCGTGGAGGAAATATGAGTAATCTTATTCGTATGTAATATCAAGATGCAATTGTTTACACCACAACACAAACAGTGTTTGTTGTATGAACTTTAAACGAAAACCGTGAAACAGCGCTAGCCAGGCCAGGAAGTAATCCTTTTGAAACGCCCGGCATACACAAATTGCAATACTTCTTCATATATTGAAGTTGGTTTTATTTTGTTGCATATTTTTATTAAATGCATTGAGATTCAATAAAATGAGGGTACGGGCGCTTCAAAGTAGCCTACACATTGGGGCTACAAAAAGTAGAATATATTTTTGCTCGAGATAAGAAAATAAATCTGTCTGAATAATTTCAATCGTACTGCAATGCGTATATTCGTAATAATAAACTTACAATACAAATAATCGTTTGCCTTATTATCTTACTTACAATTATTATAAATTATTTATAATTCGATTACCTCAATAATTGCGGTCAACTATTTAACACACAATACCAGAAATGTATCTTATAAGCACATAGTTATAATAGCCTAATGATAATTGGTTAAGTGTGCAGTAGGGCCTACTACTCGAGTAAAATCATCGAATCCAGTGAGCGGAGCCAACCTTAGGAAGGCTGGCGTATATTATATTACATTGGTAAAGCGGTAGATAGCGACTAGAATATCGCTTGTATAAACGGTCTTATTTTTCGTTTCGGCCATGTGCGTACTGCATTTAAATTTGCAGAAAGCTCCAATGAATAGTTAGTAGGTAAGGAAATTCGCACCGATATTTTACTGCTACCCAGAGACTCGATTGAAAATCATGTTTTTCGTCTTGTTTATAAACAAAAATCTTGAATAAAAACGTATAATTTACAATTTTTGTCACCTAGGAATTATAATTTAGATGTTCATGAACGATTTTCTGCAAATTACAAAAGATTATCTTAATAAACGGTATTAGTTAACTGACACAAACTTTCTCCCAACTTACTGTAGTCAAAATAATATTGTTTTTAATCATTTTATTTACTACTCTTTAGAACAAAACAAAAAAATAATACTCTACCTACGTCAATCGTATAAAAAAGTTATTGTCCCAGGCGGGATTCGATCGCGCGACCTTTGAATTACTGGCCGTGCTCGCTACCGTGGTGCTACCCCGTGCGGCTGCTGCCGCGATGCTAGATTGACAACACAAACTTGTTTATTTTTAAACATTCCCGATAATTATAAAACGCCGAAGTTTTGATAAAAGCGGGTGGTGTCATTTTGTTTGGCATCTTAAGCACTATAAATACTGAAAATTTGATCAAAATCGTTAGAGCCGTTTTTGAGAAATTTGCATTTTTGTCGTTTTTTATGGGTTTTTAGGGGTAAATTACCCTTAAAAATTAAAAATTCAAAAAAAATGAAAAAACGCCTGGAGATATTAGGGTTTAGTACCTACATACCAAATTTCATGAAAATCGGACCAATAGTGTCCTCTCTGGTCGTGTATACATACAGACAGACAGACTCTAAAAACACTTTTTTGGGTTCAGGGAGCGCCAAAACAAAAAATTCCACTAAAAATATTTTTGGGTTCAGCGAGCACCAACACAGATAATTGCACTAAACAATTTTTTGGGGTTCTGGGAGCACCAAAACAGATAATTCAACTGAAAATTCAAATTCGAACATTTTTACGAAAACAATACTTTCTCCATATACTACGTATAGGGTGGAGAAAGTAAAAAATTAGATGAAAGATAAGTTATATTGAAGAGGACACTATGTTACTGTTTCGTCCTGGTATTGCACACCCTTAATAGGCAATAAATATAACGTAATCGTATTTAATTTTTTTCCTTTACTGTAATGCACATATAAAAAGACGCGAAATTGTGTTGAACTGGATTTAATTGCTCAGTAAGATAATGATTATCGATAAAAAATCATTTATTGAAATGATTTACCTTCACTGATTTATTTTCGTAAAATTATCACAAATTAAATATTCTGATATTAAACGTTAAACACTTTCCATCAGCTCAGTAAGGTTAATAAAAATATGACGAACACAGTAAAGAAATCATGTATATACTTTGAATATAAGAAAAGACTATTGTGATTTCTGTATGCCTAATAACCAAAACAGTTAGAAAATGTTTGGTCAGCGCCATTTTACTATTTTCGTTAGTTGTGATTAAAAGCAATGAATACAGAAGTTATAAGAAGCGCAATTCAGCTTAGTTTTATTTGAATCTGGCAAGCTTAGCGCGGCAGCCGCTAGGTAGCGGGAGCGCTACTAAACTGTCGTCGGTACGGCAAGTGTGAGTGAGACAGAGAATGAGCTAGTCATTTTCTGCTTCGCTCACACCTGGCGCGGAGGATTGATGAAACACAGACGGGTGGAAATTTTCAGCCAGCGCTGCCCAACGGCTGCCGCGCTAAGCTCGATTTGGCGGCAACAACTAGGCTGACTATTCTCCATAAGCGTGCGATTAAGTGCTGTATTCATTGTTAAAAGTAAGGAGGGATGTACTGTAGTCTCTTATTTTTGAAAGTAGATTGCCTCCACTCTGAACTGTATCCATGTAAGAGAGTTTTATGTTCTCAGTAAAATGTTGGTAAAATTAATACTGCGAAACATATTCACACAGGTAAATTGGCGGGATTTTCCAACAGTGTTACCAACATTTGTCATAAAATTCCCCCTTCGAAAATGATATCTTGATGAAAATTGTTCACCAATGTTTCATAATCAATACAAAAATTCAACTAATAACCGGTCCGAATTCGGCTTCAACAATATTAACTTTTCGTTAGTTATAGCAAAAGAATTACAATTTTTGATTGTATAACCTTAGCTCAGAAAATGTTTAACTGCAAATATTTTTTTTTAGGAAAACTATGATACTACTCGACCTATGTAGACAATTCTTTTACTTTTGGAAAAACGCCTGCCTAAAAAATAGGCGTTTTATTGGCAAACATAGGCAAGAACGTATTTTCTAAAAGCTATTATTTTTCATAAGTCGGTTATTATTTATAGATGCTGTAAATTGACAAGGCCATGCAAATCGCGATACTTTACGCGACCACTGGGTAACTGCAACGTTGAGGGACAATAATAGACACAGATCTTCCGTTACAGTATAGACGTGTTGCAATGTACTTCCGTAACAACGGGATATTGTTGCTTTAAAAAGGTGTTAATGTGTGTTATAAAGATGAGATTAAGTATCGGTTGTCGCGATGTATTTATTCGGTACAGTGAATAAACGGCATTATCATTCTCTGGTGCGTGCGTGCGTTCTTAAGTTGGCCACTCTGTGATAAAGTACAATTAATATGTTTGGAGACTTTAAAATTGCTTCGATTTGAAAAACCAAACGCGGAAGAGGAAATAGCGGAATAGTTTCTAGTGTTTCCGTAAAATGAGTATGCCTCAATTACTAATGTAAGATATGGCGATTACATACAGTCTTTTTGCATTATGCTTCGTTTAATTTAGGCCTACATTATCCTTATGTACTATTCTTGAAAGTGTGTTTTTGTCGCTCCCTTAACTCTTCATCAAAATTAATTATTCAAGCACCATTTTAAAGCTTATGTTACCCGCTATTGACGAAAAATAGACAAACAGCTTAAAATTCATGTTTTCGTTACAAAAATGGATTTAAAAAAACTTTTATATTATACTTCATATGGTTCCTTATAAAAGGCGCCATCAGCTATTAACAATCTGTTTAACTAACATGACAGCTGTTAGTTAGATTGTTTACATTCCATACGCAAGAATAATCGATCACACAAATCAATCAAATTAAACCAACGTAATTTACTTAATTAAATCAATGTATCAAATCAGGTAAGTAGGCCTACTCCTAACTTGCGAAATATTCTCACGGGTTAGCTAGTTCAAATGTATTACCGAACGGAATTTTAAAAAAAGTTTGTGTTACTTTTTACCATGAAATAAAACAGCAAATATTGAAGCCAGTCGTGGCACTTTCGAGAAACCCTGCGACTTGGCCAAACAAGACAATTATTACACTTTTACCATTCATAAAAAACACAAATTTTCATCGTCAACCTGTAGCCTACTGTGCTTTTTACAAAGTTGTGTTCTGAATTTTTCAGTGGAATAATATTCTAGTTATAACTGACCAATCCAAATAAATACACATTTTTAATCGGCAGAAGCTAATCAACAATTAAATTTAATGTAACTCCCGAAATACACAGAAATATTACACAAACAAAAGTTAATCTGTATAATCCACTTAATTGGCGGCAGGTAATTATGTGTTTTCTGTTTTCACTACCCAACCTTAGTCCTATTGCTCAAAAGTAAAAACTTAAAAAAACGCGCGTTAAAATAATATAAAACGAGATGAAAAGATAGAACACTTTTTCAAGACTTCGGCTCGCGTTTTTTTTTAATACTCAATTATGTGACATTTTTGACACATTCGTCACATTGCTGTCATGCTAGAAAGCTCAAAAGCTTTTCAACTCTCCGCAATAAAAATTACGAAGATTTTGGCACCACCAGAGTGCACATATCGTGTTCACGTACAAACATGCGGACACAAAATTTTACTCGCAATTTTTATGATTTTTCCCGACGTTTTCGAGGTCTCTGAACACGATAAAGCAATATTTTTTTAAAGAATTTTCGCAAATTTCAATCCCCTACTTCCGCATTTTAACGCAAGTCGAAGTAAAATATCTTGTCTTTGACTTTTATATAGGCGGGTGTTTTTAATTGTATGATAATTGTACGAGTAATAAAACAGATGTGTGATTAAGCGCCTCACACCGCCGTACTGGTTAAGCAGCACCCAATAGGATATATTCTATTAGAAACTAAGCATACCGTTATATACTGTGTAGAAGTAGGTTAGGAGGGAACCCTGCGGGTAAGCTAAGCAATAAGCATGGGACTTTATGTTTTACATTTTGGTAATAGTTTAGAACTAATGAGTTTAACCTTTAGGCCTGCAACACTTTTTAATCAAATTTTCCTGTTTTTAATTTTAGAAAACCCTATGCTTGAAATCTCTTTACTCATTACATAAAAATACGTATAGTTTATACTTGAGAGGTTTATTTCTAGGTTTAATTCGCCTGGGCCTAATCTAACAGAACTATTGCTGTGTCGTTTGGAAGTTTATTTTGAATACGTGCTCTGGAAAATCGAAAAAGCATAAAATTTACTGTGGCAATTCGTTTACTGAGCAAACAATTACAAACGTCTGACGTTGAAAACATATGATGATGACAATAATTATTAGCGAATTTCCAAAGGAAAGATGAGCTATTGCAGTGACCCTTGTGGTAAGACCTAAGGTCGGGAGTAGTAAATGAGCACCGATCATGTTCCCAAGAACACGTTTTGGGCTTTGGGGTGGCATTACAAAAAATATATATACATATATTATGTATTTATATACAGGGTGTCAATTAAGTCTGGGACCGGTTTAATATTTCGTATATAAGGAAAATTTGAAGGTAGATGTGATTGAAGAACCTACTCTATGTAAAAATGCTATTTTATTAATATATCAAAAAATTTATCCACCATCTTGGATCCGCCATTTTGAATATAGCTTTGTTTTTTTTAAATAGGAAGGTGGTCATGTGATACATCATTTCGATGTAGAATTTCAAGAGAAAACAAACGGTGAAATTTGCACGAATCTTTAACAGATTTAAAATAGCGGCCAAAAAACAACGAAATCATGTTTCCGATTTTGTCCCATTTTGATGTACAATTTTTTTTAAAATATCAATTATTATTCTTTTTTGATTCAGAATTAAATAAGCTTTCAAACGATATGCCACACAACGATATTTGGGAGTATTTAAAAATTTTGAGTTAGGGCCTACAGCCATTTTGATTTTTTCAAAATTGATTTCGAGTGGTTCAACCAAATATCGTTTGAAAGCCTATTTAATTCTGAATCCAAAAATAATAATTATTTTTATTAAAACAAAAATAGTACAGCAAAATGGGGCAAAATCGGAAAACACAATTTTGTTGTTTTTTTGCCGCCATTTTTAATTGGTTGAAAATATGGATGTGCAAATTTAACCGTTGTTTTTTTCTTGTAATTCTACATCAAAATGATGTATCACATGACCACCTTCCTATTTAAAAAAAAACAAAGCTGTATTCAAAATGGCGGATCCAAGATGGCGGATAAATTTGTTGTAATCTTAATAAAATAGTATTTTTACATAGAGTAGGTTCCTTAATCACATCTACATTGAAATTTTCCTTATATACGAAATATTAAGCCGTACCCAGACTTTTTTGACATTAATTTGTATATATGTATATATGTATTCGTACTCTAGTGGCCGCATTTTAGGTCCGATTTAGTCCAAATTTAATACACAAGTTGGTTGTTTTCGTCGCTCGGACGAGTTCGTTGAACAAAAAAATCCAACAACCGGAAGCACGTTTTATTGACAGGAAGTAACTATTTTTTCGAAAATGAAACTTTTTTAGAGTTTTATCTGAAAAAAAATAAATTTATCATA
Organism: Philaenus spumarius; assembly: GCA_018207615.1. Classification (NCBI taxonomy): domain Eukaryota; kingdom Metazoa; phylum Arthropoda; class Insecta; order Hemiptera; family Aphrophoridae; genus Philaenus; species Philaenus spumarius. The sequence continues at coordinate 211,026 of JAGFPH010000663.1, read as the reverse complement.
TTATTTTGCAAATTTTGTTTTTTACACGACCTTGAGCTTGGTTTCCCAAAATTGAAAAATACCATACATGGTTTATTTTACCTTGGTTATTACAGTCCGAATGTGGGTATCTTTTAGTTTAAAAATTTCTTTTTAACTAAATTTGTTCTTTGACTTAACTCAAAATCAAAGTTTGCGATTTTGTTTCTTGTTAAATAATGCAAATATCAAAAATGTAAAAACACCACCACATTCGAAGTTTAATTACTTTTCAAATAAAAGTAATTTCAATAATTTTGGATAATTTATGATGAAATAATTCACGTTCTGTGGAATTTTTGTTCTTATTTGAGTGTTTAGCCTGCACTCTGGTGCTTATCACATCAACTTGTTGCACGCGGAGGAATATTACACAAATAATATCTCAGTTAATGTGTGAGAGAAAGCTGTGTTTAATTACTCATAATACCATTCATTGCCACGAATGCATTGCTGGTATTACAGTAAGGGTTATGTCTGTAACCTTCTATTTTCCACCTTTTTCACGCTGACCTATATTTGCTAGCGGAAGATTGAAAAACTACCAAACTAAATGCTAGTAGTTTACAGCTCTGCCACTTGGAGAGCTTCGGAAACATTGTTTCACTCCTGCCGAGCCTTAAGATTATTTATTAACTCTAGGCTTACGTGCGCTACGCTACTCCCCCACCTGCATTGGTCTTACAGGTGTAAACGTAAGGAAAAAGATTTATAATAATTAGGCCTATCTTTAAATTTTGCACACATTATTGAACACATAGCGTGTGCCACGTTGTAGGCCTAAGTACGATCGTGCACTCTGTGTAATTATGTCTACATTACGCAATTCGCGACCTTTTTAAGAGGAAATATTTAAACTGTGACAAGCTTGAAAACCGGTTGTGGACAAACAATTCGACTTAAGCGCAAACATGAAACTTTCTTTAAGTGGCGCGCCGCCAAATCGTCCTTCCTAAATGGGATGGCTAACAACTGTTGATCAAGTAAACGCTATGCAGGCACAAAGTAACCGCTTATATTTCAGAATAAACAGCGTTCCATGTAAAACGGTTTCAATGGTAAGCAAACGAACGCAAAATTGGTTTGCAAAAGTTTTAACTGAAACTATACAAATTATGATTTTTCACAGAAAAAAAGATATTCAATTTTAATCTATGTTATTTTTACCTGAGATATGAAATGCATTTAAGGAAAAAATCTAATATACATGACAAGTTTGTATACACGAACTTTAATACAAACTTGTCCGTTGAGATAAAAAAAAAAAAACCCAGGTGTGCTTAAGACCACACGGCAGAAGTGTAAATTTCTATAACGATTTATGAAATGAGGAGGACATTTAGGAAATGTCCATTTCAGAGATATTACCAAGTAAACTATTTTAACACAACTTACGAAATGAGGACGTCCAATGTTCATTTCAGAGGTATTACCAAATAAACAATTTTAACACAAGTTACGAAATGAGGAAGCGCAATGTCTATTTCAGAGGTATTACCAGGTAAACTATTTTAACACAACTTACGAAATGAGGAAGCACAATGTCCATTTCAGAGGTATTACCAAGAAAACTACATACTCTGCTATATACACATGTGTACTACATATAGTAGAGGGTGGCGGTAAAATCCGATTCACCGCCCGAAATTTTTAGACGAGGTGTTAATTTATCAATTTTTAAACCTAGATATTATTTAAAATATTCGTGGACAACTTTCTGTAAATTTTATTTTAAAATTTTGATGAAAAGTTCGTAAACCTCAAACAGCTGCATGGAACTGTTTCGACCTGCTATTGCACACCCATGTGTTTTGCAAAATACACATTGATTAAAGGACTTTTTATACAAACTAATCGACTAAATCAAAGGCAAGATTGTATTACTAGTGTAATAGTAAACGATTCTTGCTTATACTGTATATAAATAAAAAGTTCTACTTAAAATATCGGTTACGTTAAATTGTCAGTCCTTATTTTGATTAGCTGAAGGAGGGATGTCCTGGAGAACTATAATTAGGCCTAATTATCGTTCAAATGTTTATAACTTATAATTATTTTGTTAATTTTTCATTGTATTATTTTTAATGTGATAATATTTTAAACTATTGGATACCCCTGCGTGCTCCACACGCCAACCCTGTTGAAACCTTCTGTACACATAATTATCCTAAAGGTGTAGGATTCATAATCACCCCAAAGCTAAGTTGGTAAATAATGTTAAATGTCCAAATCAAATTATTTCGTATATTTTATTAAAGCAGTTATAATAAAGGTTAAAAGAACCAGCAAAGCTCAGGTCTACACTTTAATAAAAACCTAACCTAAAAGTTAGAAATACAAATAATTGCTTCGAAGTTTGAAATCAGCTGTTAATGGAAATATTAGTGTAAACAGCTGATTACTGTATCGACAATAAACATATTTATTTATTATTTAGTATGGCGCTCCCATTGCCGTAAAATATTTAGTATAGTTTGTGTTGTTTTTACGTCTAACAATGCGTTGTTTTTCAAAAAGTATATAAAAACACGCGTGTATTCAAATGAAATTTTGTGTCCAAATTTCAAAGCAAACGGTGAAGAACTTTCGGAGATTTAAGGTTTTGAATAAACGTACATTTCAAATAAATACTTTTATTTAAATTGGTCGAATACAAAATGAAGGTGATTTAAATCTATGTAGTGGTGAATTAAAGATGAAGAGAAATGATTTTTTATGGGTTTAAGATTCATAATATTTGACAGTTGTAAAGGAACTCTTTCCTGCAATAAATAAATGACGGTGGGTTTGTTCCATAATTTTAAATAAAAACATAATTAATGTTTATTAACAATTAAACTACAACTTAATAGATACTTAGAAGTTGATTCTGAAGATTTTCGAATACTTCCTGGTGCGTTTTAAGAATGCCAAAACAAGATGCAATGTTAATTGAAAAACGTGAAAATAATATGGTAGAAGCTGTTAGTGCTGAGGAGAGATTAATAATAACTTCGAGTTGCTTAGCAACAGGAAGTACAGTGACACCATATAGCCACAACTGTTCATCAGCAATGGTACCAGAAACGTTGCAATAACAGCAGCTCTTCTGGCACTCAAACCCTTGTTAACCTTTTTTTTCGAATTGAGAAACCATTTAAAATTAAAAATCAGTAACTTATAATAATATAAAGTAACAAGTGACAATACGTAAAGATAACCTGGCCTCAGACTCTCAAAGCTGACAAAGAAAATTATAACGTGGTAGAGGTCGATCGCCCCGATAACTATACAAGCGACCCAATAGATTAGAAAAAAAGGTGGGAAGTCAGAGTGATTTGAGAAATTGTATGACCACCCTAGGTCATTCTCCCGACTATCGTACCCAATCAAAGTACCAAAGAAATGTACCGGATTGTGTATGTTTTTAATAATGTGTTACACGGAGTTACCGCTACGGAAAAGATGTTTATTCGGCAAACAACACCGGTTTAGACAACTGATGTACAAGTACAGTACTACCCTAGAACAATTTCTCTTTAACTTAGTGTAGGAGTCTGATCGCGTGTGAAATCGTTCAGTACTTTTCCTACTAGTTAGAAAACTGCCTGTTTTCCACTTCCCCCCTTAATTCTAAACGTTTAGGTAAAACTAGTAAAAAAGTATCCGATTGCATATTGGTTGAAAGAATATCTTGTCTGGAATCATTGGTAAAATGTTTAATTATAAAAATTAAATTATTGAAAACATAGCAAAACCCAAATTTTTGCCTTTTATGGCATTATACAGAGTGATTCAGGAACAAATGGAAAAACTTTCAGGACGTGTTCTACAAGTGAAAACAAAGAAAAACGTTTCTGTTAACATAGGTTCGGAAATGCTTCGTTTTCCAGATATCCGCTATTTTGTTTTTTGTTCAAAATAATTCATATCTAGAGAAATGTTTGACTCATTGAGTTCAAACTTGGCATGAAGTTTAACCTAACAATGATATATCTCAAGAAAAAAAGCGATTAAATCAAATCATGTGTTTCAAAATGGCGGTTGTTTGAAAACGTCAAACCTAAATTACTGGAAAACCGTACATTTTAACAAACAAATTCAAGATACATATGTTGTAGCCTTTTGTCACGGTCAAAAGAATCAGATGAAGGATAATAACAGCATTAGTACATACAATATTGTTGTGTTTACTGTGTTGATATAGGATGCCGGGTTGAACAAACCAATTATTACACATAACTTAACTATTATCCTCCATCTGATTGTTTTGACTGTGAGACCATCCGATAGTGAATCAATCAAAAGGGCTTTTACTGTTTTAATAAATGTGGATGACATAATTTAAAATATAGAAAACATTTTCGAAACAATTGCAGGGTAACGTATGGGCTAAGTGATTCGAACGGTTGGTTAGGTTGCAAGTCCATCAGTATCGGACATTAGGACTAAGGCTAAACACGGTTTGTGGAAATGTAGGCGTTCATGCTCCAATAATCTACGATTAAATATTTTAATCACTGCGTCCTCATTCTAAGAATTAGAAAATAAATTAATTAACAACTTAATGAAGGCTTATGAATATTCGTTAATTGACGACATGCAACAATATTTAATTTGTGGTCAGTACTTGTACCACTATACTTAAGCACAGAAGTAATTTTACCCAATTCTAAACTTTGAACAATTTTGCATAATAATTGTGTGTCCCTTTCTTCTTTAGATTACGTTAAGAAATTTGAATTACAATTATTGACCAAAACATAATTTCCAATTTCACAAAAGGGAAAACGTGCAGTGTTTCCTATTTTTCTGAATGGACCACAAATCATTTTGAGATGGTTGTGGCTAAGGTAAATGTATAAACATTACTCTGATGCGTGGAACATATGCGATGCTTGGAAAAAGGAATGTGTTCCAAGTAACTAAGGCGTTGACGTCTGGATGCCCTTATTCGGGAACGGTCGTTATCCTTCGTACCTTTCCGACTTGTGTCCACATACATTGTTGCAACAATTCCTACTCCTGCGCAGACAAAATGCCTGACAGAGAATTAAATATATTTAGTATTTGTTAATATTGAATTAATTATCTGTAATAAATAGGATTTGAAAATTAATCGAAAAAATCTAAGTGATGGTATTGAACAATCTGGTCACACAAAATGTTTTAAAAGTGATTTTATTGAAAGGAAATTAAGTATTCTCAGCACGTGCAAATTAGGGTTTGAGTCCTTTTGATTCCTTATCGGATGATGTAACGGTCAAACCAATCGGATGAAGGATAATAGCTAAGTTAACGATAATTACAGCATAATATGTAGGTGCAATGATAGATCATTGTTAGGTTAAGCTTCATGCCAAGTTCGAACTTAATCAGTCAAACCGTTTTCTAGATATGAATTATTTTGTACAAAAAACAAAATAGCGGATATTTGGAAAACGAAGCGTTTTTGGGCCTATGTTTATGTGAACTTCTTTTTATTTTTAGCTATTGCCGCATAGTTCTGAATCTGAAACCCTGTATAATGTAAAAATATATTACAGTAGTTTGATTTATTGAAATGGCAGTTACACAGATAACCATGTTTAACAATTTTAGGTTTTTTTAAAATGAAATAATATGGTTTTGTAACACGTTTTGCTAGAGTTCTGATACGCATATTTTTTGGTATTGTTAAAATGCGTTACTTATAAATAAAAATGAATATTTTCTAAAAGAATCCTGTTTAATAGTTAAGAAGCGTTCATATGTTTTATGAGCTTTCTGTAAGAAAATTCGGAAAATTAGGTTCATTGAAAAATATTTTGTAACATAATTAAGAAGCACTTTCCAAGGACACCAAAATTAATAAATCGGTCCATTAGGTTCTAACAATAGGCTTTTCAAAACCATATGGTTCGTTTGTAAAACAATGATCAATAGAAATAGTTGAACTGGGGATGTAGATATTACAGCAAAAATGTTACATCTTTTTATATCAATAAAATATTGTCCTCAATTAAATACCTACTAATATATTTGAACTGTAGGAGTTTTGTTTTAATGTAGTAATGTTTTTTAACAATCCTACAGACGATCTCAAAAACATTTAAAAGATGTTAAGGAAGAAAGGAAAGAAACAATTGAAAATAGTTGGTTTAATAATAAAATATAACAGTATTTATTTTGTTTTAAAGCAGTGTAGTTTTATTTTTATTTGTATGAAGTTGCTGCAGTTAGTATGTGTGTATGGAAGAAGCAGTATAGTGGTAAACCATCACATCAGTTTCTAATTAAACTTCTAAATACAGTATTAAATACTTTCTTAGTAGTTGCACTTTGTTTAAATCCACAGAATTTCTATAGACTGTAGTAACAATGAGGAGTTGCAGCTTTTATTCGCGTTTGCCCCACATTGAGTAGAGGGCAGCCAGAGTACTTTAACAGTAAACTTTTTTTCGAAGAATTTTTAAAATAAGCCAGTAAACGTCGCGACCACGGTCCGCTAATCGACTAAACTATACAACCACTAGCACTGCCCCGCGGTCAACCACAGAGTCTGGTCTCTTCCTTTAGCTTTGCGAAGAACCGATCATTCAAAAGTTATGATTATCTCCGGTAAGAATGTTCTTGAGGTGTTTAAATTAACAAAATACAAGTTTCTTACTGAAACACTAAAAGTAAGCTTGACTAGGGAATAACATCATCTATTTAAAAGGGAAATCGTGACAGTTTCCCAAGATTAATAGGATCTAACAATGATCTATCGCAAGAAAAAATCGATTCTATCCAAACATGCTTTTCAAAATGGCGGCTGTTTGAAAATTTCAAACCTAAATTACTCAAAAACCATACATTTTAACAACAAATTTCCAGACACCTTTTTTATAGCCATTTTGATTCCCTAACTGTCAGAACAATCGGATGAAGGATAATAGTTAAGTTATGTGTAATAATTGGTTCATTCAACCCGGCATCCTATACCAACACAGTAAACACAATAATATTGTATGTAGGCTACATTTGCTGTCATTATCTTTAACTTAGCTATTAACCTTCATCCGATTGTTTTGACAGTTACACCATCCAATAAGGAATTAAACAGGGCTACAAAAAAGGTGCCTTGAATTTTATTTTATGTACGGCTTTTGAGGTAATTTATGTTTGAAATTTTCAAACAGCAGCCATTTTGAAACTCATAATTGGATAAAATCGATTATTTTTCTTGAGGTAGATCATTGTTAGATTAAACCTCATGCCAAGTTTGATCAGTCAACCCGTTCTCTATATATGTTATTTTGTACAAAAAATAAAATGGCTGATATCTGAAAAACAAAGCGTTTTCGGGCCTACGTTTATATGAAATTATTTCTTATTTTTAGGCTTTAGAATGAGCCGCATAGTTCTAAATCACTCTGTATATTAGACGAAGGTGTCATCAGCATAAGACAAACCAAGACATTCTAAATGCATAATTTGGTTTAATCATTTACGTTCAGTTTTCACAAATAAATGACTTTTTAGAAAAGTTTAGCAAAGGATCCTCATCTTTGCACCAGCAAATCGATTGATATCAACGCATGATGTTCAATCTCTGCAACTGAATTAATTGTATGTGTATAAATAACCATAGTAAATAATTATTAATTAAATATCTATAGGTATATTTATCTACAATCAAAGAAGTTTCTAAAGCGGCCCATACACTACACATGCATTGCACGCCGTGCAATGGCACGCCGTGCTTGGCTTGGCACGCCGTGCGCCACACACTGAAAATTCAGTCTGCTCCGTGACGTGCTAGAAGTCGGTTGTCAATGTGATTGAGAAGCCTGTTTTGAGAGTTTTTGCCGCTACCGAACGAAATATAATCTCAAAAGACGTTTCACTTTTAGCACGTGGCGCGGGACTGGCCCACACACTAGCAGGTTGGCACGGCGGCGGATGGCACGGCGTGCCGAAAATCAAACTCGTCTTGATTGCCATCGTGCCATGCATAGCACGGCGTGCTTAGCACGGAGACCTCCACACACTGGCAGGTTTCGTCCGTTTTTGGCACGTCGTGCTTGCACGGCGTGTAATGCATGTGTAGTGTATGGGCCGCTTAAGACCAAGCTATCAATGCAATCAGATTAATAATTTATGGACATCGTTGCAGATAAATAATTTATAATAGTAATATACATTAAAACGTATGTCTCTTTTTAAACAAATGTATATCAAGCGTTTCTTTTTGATTTAGATTTTCTTCTTTTTGTACTAAATATTGATTGGTAATGGTATGCATTTATGTACAGGAAAAAATATAACGAGTAAAATAAACTGAATTTAATAGGTTTTTATTGATTTAATTATTTTTAAAATTTTATTTTTACGAACAGAAACATTATTTTTTTAACCTATTACGGAATATAAAAATAGAGGTCACGCTTCGAAAATTTACCATTTCCAATTATATTCTTTAAATTAACCTATCATTGTATTAAAAGTTTTAAAGGTCAGTATTTTGCCATTATTTTTAGTTGGAAATACGACGAAACTTAAAATAATAAAAAATCAGCTTATATAGCACTTATATGAACTACGTTGATTTTAGAAAACTGCCTGTTTTCCACTCCCCCTCTTAATTCCAAACGTTTACGTAAAAACTAGTAAAAAAATGTCCTACTGCATATTGGTTGAAAGACTATCTTGTCAGAGATCATTGGTAAAATGTTTAATTATAAAAAGTAAAAATTTAAAAAATAGCAAAATCGAAATTTTGGCCTTTTATGGCATTATACAGGGTGATTCAGGAAGAAATGGGAAAACTTTCTGGACGTGTTCTACAAGTGAAAATAAAGAAAAAAGTTCCAGTTAACAGGTTCGGAAATGCTTCGTTTTCCAGATATCCACTTTTTTTTTTTTTTTTTTACAAAATAATTCATATCTAGATAAATGTTTAACTGATTGAGTTCTAACGTGGCATGAAGATTAACCTAACAATGATCTATCGTAAGAAAAATAAGTGATTATATCCAATCATGCATTTCAAAATGGCGGTTGTTTGAAAATTTCAAACCTAAATTACTCAAAAACCGTATATTTTAGCAAAAATATCAAGACACATCTTTTGTAGCCCTTTTCATTCCCTATTTAACGATGTAACTAACAAAACAATCGGATGAAAGATAGTAGTTAACTTAAAGATAATAACAGTATACTTAACCACAATATTGTTGTGTTTACTGTGTTGGTATAGGATGCTGGGTTGAACAAATCAATTATTACACATTATCCTTCATCCGCTTGTTTTGACAGTAAGACCATCCGAGAGGGAATCAAAAGGGCTACAGAAAAGGTGTATTGACATTTTTTGTTAAAATGTACAGTTTTTAAGTAATTTAGGTTTGAAATTTTCAAAGAGCAGCCATTTTGAATTGATTTTTTTCCTTAAGATAGATCATTGTTAGGTTAAACTTCATGCCAAGGTTGAACTCAATCAGTCAAACATTTCTCCAGATATGAATTATTTTGTACAAAAAAACAAAATGGTGGATATCTGGAAAATGAAGCATTTCCGAACCTATGTTAACAAGAACTTTTTCCTTTATTTTCAGTAGTAGAACACGTATTTGTCCTGAAAGTATTTCCGTTTCTTCCTCAATCACCCTGTATAAAATCTATAAACAGAACAAATTAAATAAAAACTTTGTTTTCAACTAGATTATTTTGGTGTGAAATAGTGGAGTTTCAGTTGGATCCACCAAGTAGTGTCTACAAAAAATAATCCATGCCAAAATGTATAGAAAGGTTTTGAACATTTCTCGTCCAGGATTTTTCTTTATCAGAATTTTAATTTTACTCTTGTAGTTTGATACCTTTACGAGACTGGACCCATACCATATTGTAGAAGTGGGCGGGTATGTTTTATGTTTCCCGTCTAATATTTGAGAGCTCCAGTAGAGGTCAAACCTCGGCATCCATATAATTACAAAACGTAAGGGGCGTGCCATGTCAAACTTTACCCATGTCTGAACACATTAAACCATTTCCTTTGAAATACAGTTGCGTGAAAAATATCAAGGTATTTTGTTTTGTATCTTGATTAAATAAAATACTAGAGCAGCCTACAGGACTGGGGCAAAGTGTAAATTACAAAAATCTTAGCTTCTAATAGCCTTAGCATGTTCAACGCATTAGTGGAAAGGTCTTGATTAGGACTATATACTACAGGAGTGCCAACATTATGGATAAATTATACAGTGTGTAAAAGATCACAAACCGTATTAATTAAATGCAACCCTGAGGATGATATGACTTAATCTTATTGTTATCTGAAAGACTTGGGTAAAACAATTTTCAAGAAATAATATTTTCTTTTCGAGTTATTAAATGTTACAAATTATTAAAATTTAATGCAATTTCTGGTTAGTGAATGGCTTAAAGCTTATAATTCCTTTAAATGAAAACTTTTAAAAATTGATAAAAAATGTAATTAGAGAATGTCTAATAATGTAATTTTTTTAAATTAACTACTTATAGGACACTAGAGTGTTCATATCGATGAACAATGACAGTGAATTAATGATACAAATGTGATATAGTTAAATATATATGGGAATCACACTACCCAGTTCTTAGTATTGGTATAGGACAGGGTGTCGTGAAAAAAGCGCACAACTAGAATTTAGCGAAAAAAGTGCACAGCTCGCTAGGTTGATGTTTAACGAGGGCGAGGCAAAGGCCAACCCTTGAGGAAACAAAATTTAACGGGCTGAAAAAGAGCACAACACCGAGAACGCAAGCCTCGGTGTTGACTAGAAAGATTTGACTTAAGGAACAAATAAATTGTTTAGATGAAACTTACGAGTAGTGGTACTGATTTATAACCAATATTTAGAGCAGTTTTAAAAATAACGGCTGTTAAAGGTTAGGTAAGGTTAGATTAGGGGTTGAACAGCTGTTACGTAAGTATTGAACAAAGATTAATCGCAATGCAGATTAAGTATTTTTATAAATTGATATTTTTGGAACGAAGTTCCTTAACGCTGGTTGCGGTAGGAATTAACAAATATAAAATGTAATGCGTAACGAAAAAAAGTGTTATTAATTGGTTGCTATGGCAATGACAGATATAAAATACGAGTAACGCAAAAAGCGTTACCAAATTGGTTGCTATGGCAATGAATGTAAATACATTCAACAAGCATGTATTTTGGTTCGTCAATTTAAATTAAGAGACGATCGGTTCCGTCCGGCGTAGTTCAGATATTATCGTCAAGCGCTGAAATTTTAAATGGTAAAATATATTATTAAACATACACACAATAATTTTAGGTTAGGTAGACGGATTTACAATGAATAGACTTTTAACTGTGTTTACCATCTTAGCTTTGATTTTATAATTAATTCTAGACCGTTATTATAATAACATTAAACGTATGGAAATAGTCAATATTTGTATACAAAACAATCTAATAATAAACGGCAATTGAAAGATTAAAATTATGTGTGTATGTTGCCGTTAAGGATGGAAAAATAATTGAAGAGGCGTGACGAACTTAGTTCCTGACAGGGGTCCTACGACCGCATACATTTACTTTTTTATTTAACTCCATATGTAGGCTATATTATTTAAATGTAAAACAATTGTAAATATTGGTTATGAGTCAGTTCCACTACTCGTAAGTTTTATGTAAACAATAGAAATGGTCTGAATTTTCTCCATTGCCAGTGGCCCAAGTATAGTATATATGTATTAATTACCAAGGTGGAGGTTCTCGGTGTTGTGCGCTTTATCCGCCTGCCAAAGTTTGTTTCCTCAAGGGTTAACCATTGTCTTACCCTCGTCAAAGATCAACCTGGTGGGCTATGCGCTTTTCGCGTATTCATAGGATAGAACATCCTTCTTTACAGCGGAACGAAACATTTTCGTGTAGTCCTATTACATTTTTTATTGGAATAGAAGACTTATGTAAAATTCCATTAAATAATAATCTTTCCCAAGCTAGTTTTACAACTTTTGTGCCAAGAAAATTTGTTCAAGCCAACTAAGTAATTTGATAATGAAGACACAATTTTGACATTCAGAAGGACATATTAACGGAAAAAGATTAAGTTTAGGCCTATTTGGTTTCAATATAACCATTAAATGCTATGTATCATTAGTGTGTCATTTTGCAAGATATCCACTCGGCTAGCCCTCTCCCGACTTCTAATATATTATAATATTACTAGTTTAATTTCATTCATACGTTTAAAAAAAGTTAATATTCAAAGTAGAACTGAACAATGAAAGTGCACTGCATAAAGTATTTACCCAAAATTCTATAGAGACCATTGCTTAAGTATGACCCTTACATATTGTTTCTCAAAAGCGTTTTTTTTTGTCGCTAAGCGATATCTCAATTATTTCTTCATCAAAATGAATTATTCAAGAATCATTTTAAAGCTTATTTTCCCCTCTATTGACGAAACATAGACAAAAAGCTTAAAATTCATGTTTTCGTTACAAAAATTTACTTAAAAACTTTTATATTATATTTCATATGGTTCCTAATGAAAGGCGCCATCTATTAACAATCTGTTTAACTAACAAGACAGCTGTTAGTTTGATAAAGTTTGATTATTTACATTCTAAGTGCAAGTGTTATCACATAATATATTATTTCTCAAGGCCATTTTTTTATCGGTACGCCAAACTTCCTTAATACATCATCAAATTACATGAATGAATCATCATTTTAAAGCTTTCCTTAACCGCTACACCGGAAAAATATACAAAATACGATTATAGGAAAAATATAAAAAAAAGAAATAAAGAATCCGAAAGTAACAGTGATGTAAGATCAAGTAAGTTGTAGGGATATTTTCCTGGCGTTGGCAACACTGATAATATACAATTTAAACACATCTATTCTTTACTTCAACCCTCACCTTTGCCCATGACGCCCTAAATACGCACTATACGATACTAAATATACGGTGTGTACTTTAATTAAATGGGATTTAAGTAAGTTGCGAATGCTTCGCACGTGTCAGCTAGTAAACTTTTATTTATAAACCAATGTAAAATAAACGTAATTAACTGAACTTAAATCATTGTATTAAATCAGGCAAGTACTCCAACTTGCAAAATATTCGCTCGTGTCAGCTAGTAATAATGTTGATGAAAATGTATTCAACAATAATTAATCAATTTCTAAAATATCTGACGAATGTACCATTTGCAGATTCATATTTCAGTAACTAATCAATTTGTAAAAGATATGACGAATTATACCATTTTCATAATTCACTGTTTTTAGTCTCCACATGAAATTTACTAAATTAATTAATTCTGAAACTATTAAACAGAATAAATTTTAATTCATCTTTAAAATAAGTCAAATAAGTCACCCCCAAAAAGGTGTACAAGATCTAAATTGTAGAAATTAGAATACAATTCTAGAATTTGTAATAATTTATATCTCCACGAATGATAATATTCCTATTTAACCAAACTTTTTATTTGAAAGTGTAATGATAATTGAAATAAAAAATCCAGGTGTGCTTAAGACCGCACGGGAGAAGTGTAAACGTCTATGGCGATATTCTAATATTCTGATTTAAACTTCAAAAGTATAGAAAATATTGAATAAAAACACAATTTATGAAATGAGGAAACACAATGTAAATTTCAGAGGTATTACCAAGTAAACTATTTTAACAGAACTTACGAAATGAGGAAGCACAATATCCATTTCAGAGGTATTATTAAGTAAACTATACTATGTTGTATACACATGTGTACTATATATAGTACAGGGTGACGCGTAACGGAAAAATACGATTCACTGAACGTAATTTGTAGACGAGGTGCGAATATAGAAGTTTACACTTTCAAATATACGCATTGTTGCTTCAAAAATACGCTTTTAGACTTTTCGAATTCCCTGAATGAATGTTGGTATAATATTACACTAATAACAAATGAGTAAATAAAACAATATAAATACAGTTTCTACTTTACCATCAAAAATCAGAATAATGTAATTAAATTGTATATACCTGTATAATCCAACACAACGACATATACAGAAGTTTTATTATTGGTTTTCGCCATTCTGAATATTGTGAATTGATAAATCAAATGTTAGACTTACCGTCTTCAATATTCCATTTGTTCGTCGTTTAGAACGACGGCCGTTTCGCTTATTCAACCATTTTCAAGTCCATTCGGTTTCCCTTCGTCAATTTTAATGTAATGTTAAGTAATGTTTAAGACACCGCGCGGTACGGTTCAGTGATGATGTAGTTCAGGAACAATTTTAACTCGTGTGTGCGTGTAAATGTTTTGTGTTAAGTGTTTTTATGCGTATTTATTTAAGTGTTCAAAATTGACGAAGGGAAAACGAATGGACTTGAAAATGGTTGAATAACCGAAACGGCCGTCGTTCTAAACGACGAACAAATGGAATATTGAAGACGGTAAGTCTAACATTTGATTTTAACAGAAGTTTTATTGGCTAAGCAAAGATAATCGCCATAACATTACACCACTTTAGTTGCAGGTTAAACTCTTTACATTTCCAATTATCCACGCAAGACACGAAGCTGACATTTAACATGACGTTTATCAATTAAACACACACGTCTGCGAAGGTGTGGGAGTAGTTTTTCACTTTACAAAACACAATTTTCACGGCATTTTTTTAAAGGTAAATGTGACGGACAATGACGGACCACGTGATGTTACGGGTATCCAAGGATAAAGTCTGCATTCTGCACGTCCTCTGTGGAAATGTGGGAAAAAATAGGGAATTTTTTTGTAAAGTAGATTTCCCACCAAGTCTGTCCTTGACTGCCTGTTCTTAGACTTTGATGTTTTGCGACATTTTTATACAAAAATAGTCTATTAAAAAACACACAATATAAATAGTACAGTGTCTAATAATCCAAAGTAAAAACAACAAAGCAGTACCAGATAACAGGTTTAACAGAATCGGCGAAAACTATACATTTTGTTTATGGTTCCAGTGGTATTTGTCTGATTGGAATAAGTATTTAGCACCTTACCATCTTACACGCCAGAACACACGCACACTCGCCAGAAACTATTGTCTTTTCTAAAACATCAATATGAAATACTAATATTAGTTGGACAAAACCATTCTTTCTTAATATTGAGTGTGGTAATAGTATTGTGTTTGTTTTTCTAAAACTGCTGTTTTTAGCGAATTTTCATAAGAAAGATGAGCTATTGCAGTGACCCTTATGGTAAGACCTAAGGTCAGGAGTAGTAAATGAGCATCGATCATGTCTCCAGAAGACGTTTTGGGGTGTCATTAAAATCAATATATATGTGTTCGCACTCTAGCGACCGCATTTTAAGGCTCGGCTCCATACATTCAAAACGGCGAAGTTGGCAACCAATTTCAATGTTAAATAACCAAAACATACATTCACTATTAAGCATATTTTTGTGTTTTTTTTTGTCAAAAAACGAAAGCTGTATTTTTTTCTTAAACTAAAATAGATTGTGGGTGATGATTGCTAAGGTTTTTTGCAATATGTCTTTTTGCAACTGAGTAAAATATTTATAAAGTTTACTATTTTTTACTATTTATATTATACGTTTAAGAAAACAATAAAACGGGTTTTGAAAATGTATTCAGCAATCAACATCCGCATATGACAGTACTTCAAAATGTAACTAAATTTTTTAATTTATTCCACGAATTAACGGAAAAATGACTTATTCTGTAGCATTGCTCTTACGGGAATCAGATTCAATATGGCGGACAGGGTAGCGTCCCCTTAGGTCCGATTTGGTCCAAATTTGGTACGTTGGTTGTCTACGTCGCTCGGACGAGTTCAAGAGCCAAAAAATCCAACAACCGAAAGCACGTTTTTCGACCGGAAGTAACTATTTTTTGAAGTTTTCCGTACAAGAATTAAACTTTTATAGACTTTTATCTAAAAAAATTAAATGTAGGGTATTATTCTGCACATTTTGTTTTTTTACACAACCTTTATAGCTCGCTTGGTTCCCAAAAAATCGATCAAAACGTAAAATACCATGAAAGTACCCCGTTCAAATCCACGTGTGGGATTTTACCGTGTAGGCATCTTATGATCCGAAACCCAACGGCCGAGTTTGTATTCTGCGAGCAAAGCGAAGCAGTCCATAACCTGAGGCCTCAAGGGAACGAAGGAGCGCGTGAGTCGAAGCTGGAGGCTTAGGTGAAAACAAATTCTACTAATATATTTCATACACACAGGCAGATACTCAGCGCCTTCATGAGTAGATCAATTTCCCAAATAGTTGGTTGAAACCCTCCTAAAACATGTAAACTTAATTTTGGAAATTCGCTCAACTCACGTCAGCGGTTCAGCTGCGAAGTCGAATTATTTTTAAATTTAGTGCTTTATATGTTTGAAGTTTCGGGAACCGGAGTTTTGCCTACACCCGTCAGGTAGATGGGGGGGATGCCGTCGGCAACCTCTTGGTGCGGAGATTTGCCTACGGTGGGGGCGGGAGAAAGAGAGTGTGAGGGAGGGAGAGAGACACCGTTTCTTGTAGTGATTATTAAAGAGCATCCACCTTTCTCGTAATTATAATACGACGAAATATTATAATCATACAAATATTATAATCATACTGTTATCGGCAAAATACTGTCACTAAACAGTTTAGGTAAGTCCTCTAGTTTTTTTTTTTATTCTAATTATATAAAGTGATAATACGACGAAATATTATAATTATACAAATATTATAATCATACTGTTATCGGCAAAATACTGTCACTAAACAGTTTAGGTAAGTCCTCTAGTTTTTTTTTATTTTAATTATATAAAGTGACTAGGGGCTCTGCCCCTGGACGCTTCGTGTCCCAATCCCGCCTTCCCGCCTCGGCCTTCGGCCTCAGATGGCTGCTTCGCTTCGCTCGCAGTTGGAAAATTCGCTAAAGAATCTTGTTAATCTTTGGCTCGTTTGTACAAAGGTGACCTAGCACAAATCAGCTGTTTTATTTGGCAGCTGACTCAAACTCATTAAACATTATCTCCATAAGATTAACATGGAAAATTTGAAGGATTGTTTGGCGGAGCTCCTTCTTAGGTTAATAGCGGCTAAAGGGATGATTGGATTTTGAATCTGACGGAAAATCTCTTCTTTGAAATTTAATTTTCTACAACTTTTGTATTTAACATTCTTTGCTATCTCTTACCGTTTTCTTACTAAATGCGCTCAAAGTGAGAAATTGAAAAAATCTTTCCCACACAAAAGGTGCTTCCAAAATTAAAAAATGTGAAATTCTGGCAATTTACCCAAAAGTTTCTCGTCGAGAGCTTTAATTCAAGTATGAGGACGAGGGGTGTACGATTACTGGAAGTGCCTAATAATTAATGTCAGTGAATCGGTGAAATCGTCTAGCTTTAAGAACTTTGGGTGGAGCCTCCCTTCTTGGATGAATAGTGGCTAAATGAATGATTGGATCTTGAATCTGACGGAAAATCTCTTCTTTGAAATGAAATTTTCTACAACTTTTGTATTTAACATTTTTTGCTATCTCTTACC
>JAGFPH010000663.1:176508-193495 GCA_018207615.1 Philaenus spumarius | reverse complement strand
AATTAAAAAATGTTAAATTATGGCAATTTTTCCAAAAGTTTCTCGTCCAGAGCTTTAATTCAAGTATGAGGTCGAGGGGGATACGATTACGGGAAGTGCCTAATAATTAATGTCAGTGAATCAGTAATACCGGCTAGCTTTAAAAACGTTGGGCGGAGCTTCCCTTCTCGGATGAATAGTGGCTAAATGGATGATTGGATCTTAAAACTGATGAAAAATCGTTAGTCTGAAATTAAATTTTCTACAACTTTTGTATTTAACAATTTTTGCTATCTCTTATCGTTTTCTTACAAAACGCGCTCAAAGTGAAAAAATGAAAAAATTTTAAAAATCTAAAAAATTATTCCCGCCCAAAAGGTGCTTGCAAAATTAAAAAATGTTAACTTCTGGCAATTTACCCAAAAGTTTCTCGTCGAGAGCTTTAATTCAAGTATAAGGTTGAGGGGGGTCCGATTACGGGAAGTGCCTAATAATTAATGTCAATGAATCAGTGTTACCGTCTAGCTTTATATAAGTAGATATACGACGAAATATTATAATTATACAAATATTATAATCATACTGTTATCGGCAAAATACTGTCACTAAACAGTTTAGGTCAGTCCTCTAGTTTTTTTTTAATTCTAATTATATAAAGTGATAATACGACGAAATATTATAATTATACAAATATTATAATCATACTGTTATCGGCAAAATACTGTCACTAAACAGTTTAGGTAAGTCCTCAAGTTTTTTTTATTCTAATTATATAAAGTGATAATACGGTACCTGTAAAGTGATAATTTTTGTACCTGACAGAATTCTTTCTTTTATAATCGCTAGAAGAGTCTCTTTGTCTCTCTTCTCTACAGGAATCTCTCTCTCTCTCCCCCTCCCCCTCTCGCGCCCACCCCCAACCGTAGGCAGTTTGAGGAATTCGCGGATGGGGACCCTTTCTACCTGATACCCGTAGGCAAAACTCCTACACTCTGAAGTTTCCATGAGTCGTCATATTTAGAAACATAATATAGGCCTACTATAAAACTATAAATTAATAATCCCTCTCACTCCCACACCATGGAACTTCTCATGACAGCGTAACAGTAATATTCTACATGTAAGTTAATAATTTGAATTGTGTAAATTTAAGCCTCGTTAAACCTTAGTTTGATAGGAGCTAAAATAAAAACTTTAAAATGAAAATAAAAACTATCTCAAACAACACGTTTTAAACAGTACACCAACGTATTCAAAATAATCATAACAAAATTTTTTGTTTGAAAAATATAAAATTTTTGTCCGTATATTTGAGTTTACTCGAGTTTTAGTTTTATTAATATTATAACTGAAATTACATACCTGTTCAATGCACTGGTTTTAATTCAACTAATGTTAAATAAATCAAACGATAACGCTGACAAAAGCGTGAATGGAATCGCGCTAAAATTAAAATAAAAGCCCGAAGTCAGCCTTGCTCTCATTAGTGCCTCAGTGTAGCTCCGTGTAGCTCTAATGAAGTCTCGCTCAGCATTAATTCCATCTATTTTAGAAAACAAAGTACTCGTTCAACCGACAAGCCAGATGTGAAGTCTGGAATGGCTTAAGACAAATATTTTGCAACTTTCAATAGTTTGCAAATAAATCTGTCCCTTTGCGTGAAATGAGACTACGCATACACGCAAGATTTCCATAATTTTAAGTTTTTGTGAGACGAAATGATGTGACACTGTCGTTCAAAGACAAAGATGTTAAACATAATCAGAAGAAAGTATTTATGTAATACTTTTAGATTCTAAGAATGATAAAACAAACATACGTTCCCACAAAAAATAGGGTTTTGTTAAACGTGTTTCGATAGTAAAATCGTCATTATCAGGGACAAACTATAACTAACAATGTATTACGTTTAGGTTACCATTTGGCGAGGTCAATTTTATAAAGTACCGCAAAGGAATAATTATACACTCATCCATCATGTCTGTCTGTGACGTCATCCAACCATCTTGATTTTACCAATCTTTGTAATAAGTTTTTTGCATTAAGGGCCTGCTGTAGTGCCATCTTGGATCGCTATCCCGTATGAACAATGTTAATTTTAAAACCATTTATTTCGTTTATTTTGTATCACAAAATTGTTTGTAAGGTTTCATATTAACCACAGTCACTATACGCATCCGTTTTGCGATTCATATGTTTTAAATTCCATTCATTTGTCACGTAATTGACATTGTTTAAGTACCAAGTTTGAACTTTTTTAATTACACAATAAAAAATGCATAATTAAAACTGAATCGCAAGCCGGTTCCTCAATTTTATAAAGAATAATCTTTTTTCAGTACCCAATTACAAAAGATGGATTTATAAAATGGTTTTAAATGAAGAAATGTCAAAGCGCTCAGCTGCAAGAAATTGCACTGTTTGGATACGGTTAAAGGGTGAAGCGCTGGAGTCACCAGTTGATTTCTCTTTTACTGGAGCTGACCATTAAAAATACAGTAGTCTACTAGTTTTTAAAAATAACATTTCATTTAAGGAAAATTTAATCAAAAATGAAAACCCTTAGAGTTTTTTTATTGTGCAATAGATTTTTCCAATCAAACTTGCTATTTTGTTTTGTTTATTTTTGATAGCTCAGCCAGACGTGAGCCCCAACATCAATACATACGTGCCTTCTCTCTTTGTACTTTTTTACAAATGTAATTATAAATCAGTAAACAGTACTGAAAATACAGATTAGTAAGTACCGGTACTTTAAATTTAAAATATGACGGTTGTATAACACTAAAATATTGGTAGAAGCCTTGTCTACAACGCGAGAAAAATATTAAAAACATGTATTTGAACGTTTAGCAATCACCTATTTATTTAAGTCTATTTTTATTTTAGTAAATCTGAACTCCGCATTCCCACTTTGATACTTGGTACTTTTATTTCAACCGTAACTTCTTAAATTTTGTGTACTCGCAAATTTTATACCTATCTTACAACAACAGTAAAAAGGTGCAAGAAATCCTCTTCCACTAGTTTAGAACTTGATACTGCATTTCTAATTTTTGAAAACTTCTATTTGTTTTATTTGAAAAATATGGAGTCCACCTTCAGTATTTTGTAATTTGTAAGAATGGCAGAGGAAAGAAAAGAATGTTCATGTATTACCTAATTTTATACCTACACCTATGTGACTCGATTCGATAGTTTTATAATGACGAGTTTCAATATCGTATCCATCTTCAAGTTACGTCTACGCTTCGTCATTCCACTTATTATACGTGTACTACTGTAATAACTACTCTTGATCTGTGTAAATTCATGTGTGTGTATATACTACACCCTAAGATTTTAATGAGAAACGACCTATAACCAATGACTACATATCAATTGATATGTAGTCATTGCTATAACCTAAAGATGAGATCACGGTAATAAAAAGAAGAAGGTTTCACGACAAATAAAAAGGATAATATTATATGAATTTGTTTTATTTCTTGTATTTTTTCTAATTTTATAAAAGTGACCAATGCAAAAAACATTTAATAGATTGTTTAAATTTTTTTCTACAATCGTCCTGGCGTGTTACCTGAATTACTTTGATGCACGGAATACGTTTTTTATTAAAATAGTTGCAACAGTTTATGAGCATCGAATAAACACATATAGTACATAAATTGAGATGTTAAGCCGGGTCCACACTGAACAAATGTTCGACAAACATGTTCGGCAAACATGTTTGTTGAGGGGCTCAGGGACAAACATTTTAAAAAGTTTGGATAATCATTGTTTGTCAAACAAAAAATTACTGTTTTTCCAAACATTTTCAGTGTTTGCTGTAAAACATAAAAGGCTTCAGTCAGTGCCGAGCTAACATGAACGATATTTTGGTGTATCGTCGTCGTCGCCTTGCTTGTGTAGACGCGGCCGCGGCGTTCGTAATCATCAACTCCCCTAGACCTCAAAGATGGTGGCAGAGGCAGCTGTTGCAAAGGAGGTACGAGTATAGTGGTGAGGACTTGCGCACTGACTTGAGAGCTGGCTGTTTGTTCACTAACTTTACACGAGTGTCAAATGCAGATTTTGAAATACTTGCTAACATGATAGGGCCCATTGTTGCTAAGAAACATACAAACTGGCGAGAAGTGATAAGTGTAAATGATAGTTTGGCTATAACTTTTACGATTTTTAGCAACTGGTGATTCTTACCATTCTTTGATGTACTTATTTAAAGTATCAAAGCAAAGCATATCCCAAATCGTTCCTGAAGTATGTTCTGCCCTTGTTAGTACGTTGGAGGACTATGTAAAAACCCGCTGCAAACCAGAAGAGTGGAAATCGATTGCAACTGCTTTTAAGCGAGCTTGGCAGTTTGACCAATGCATCGGTGCTCTAGATGGCAAGCATATTGTGATACAAGCTCCAGAAAACAGTGGCTCTACTTTTTTTAATTACAAGAGTCACCACAGCATTGTGTTAATGGCTCTTGTAGACTCTAACTACTCATTTATCTATGTGAACGTTGGATGCCAAGGACGAATATCTGACGGTGGCGTTTTTAAAAATTGTAGTTTGTGGAGAATCTTGGAAAATGGAACAGGTCTACCTGAGGATGAAGCTTTACCTGGAAGATTATTTGCTGTTCCATACGTGATTGTGGCTGATGATGCATTCGCCTTGCATAAGCACATAATGAAACCGTTCCCAGGCCACCAAGAAAAGGGAAGTAAAAAAAAGGATATTAAACTATCGCTTGTCTCGAGCTCACAGATGTTCTGAAAATGCATTTGGAATTCTCCCTTCAGTCTTTAGAATATTGAGAAAGCCAATGCTCCTAGACCCAGAAAAATCTACTCTTGTTACCTGTGCTTGCGTTCATTTACATAACTTTTTGCTTAAAAGTAAATCATCAGCAAATGTATACACACCTCCTGGTTCCCTAGACAGCGTAGCTCCAGATGGAAGTGTTGTTCCTGGAGATTGGAGGAAAGACAACCAAGGATTAAAGTCATTCTATCCACTACCTCGAATAGGAAGAAAACCCAGTGAGTTTGCGAAAGCTGTGAGAGAAGAATATGCAAACTACTTCGTCTCAGTCATTGGTAGTGTCCCGTGGCAAAATGACTAATCATGAGCAGTGTGGCAACTCTGGTTCCTTTTGGCATAAACAACTAAAACCGACTTTTAGTATTTCATAAAGTTTGTAAGTGTGTAAGTGGTAGTGACGTCAGTTTCATATCCTTCGAAATTTGGACATTTACCTTAAAGGCTGTAGGTAAATATATAACTAATGCTACATAACTAAATCCATAAGGTTTGACCAAACACTTGTTTTTAAATAAAAGCAATGCCAGTAAATAGCAAATTCTATATTGACAGTTCTAAATGTCGTTAATGTTTTTGAAATATATTTTTAACTTGATTAAATATATATTAAGTTTACAAGATAAATATATAAACCAGAATCAATGCTTTATTATTTTTTACCAACCAATGCCAATGTTAAGATACTGATAGCCTACAAAATTAAAAATAAAATGGTAAATGTTTACTTTAGGGGCCCCACCCTGTTTTGGATTTATTTCAAAAATAATCTAAATTCAACGCTGATTCCGAAAATGATAAATCACGTAACTATAACCTAAACTAAAGTAACTATAACCTAACTTAACCTATAACCTAACTATAAACTGACATAACCTAAGCCAATCTAACCTAACACGGATTAGGTTGAGTTAGGTTAGGTTATAGTTAGGTTAGGTTAGATTAGCTTAGCTTAAAATTTTGCAGGGAAAATGAGTTGGACGCTATAAGGTACGTAAAATAAAGACTACTCACATTGTATCCTGAAAAAACTTTATTTTCTTGAACAAACATTGAATACAACACTAATAAGAAAGTTATAAGTTCTCAAAGTATTCAGAAACTGTATTCATTTATGAGGCAATCAATGAAGAAATATTTCCGATGTCTTCCACTTCGCCTGGTTCCCCAAAAGTTCCTGGTTGTTCAGATGTTTTTTTTCGTGGTTTTTCAGATAAGTCCTTGTACTCTTCCATTTCAGCTTCAAAAAGTATATGATCTATCTTTTTTTTAACTATGCAGAGTCTCATGGGTTTTTTATTTTTCTCATTCGGTTAGCAACGCACTCCCCGTAAACAGCATGCTCATCTTTTGTTGGTCATTAAATGCTTCATCAACTTGTTTTCTTTTGTTTCCTCGTTTGGCAACAGGCTTACTACTGTACTACTATTCGAAGTGCCACAAAGACTAGCAGACGAAGAAGTGCTGCTTCTTGAAGGGCTAGCAGGTGCAAGTAAATCTTCATTTTCAGTGGTTCTTCAGAAACCTTATCCTGTATCTTGCTTGACACTGTTTCTCTAGGTACATTTTTGTCACTTAAAAACTGAAAGAATGGTAAACCCCACCAAGCTTTTTTCTTGTCAGCAGTTCCCATTCCGGACTTTAATATTACTGCCTTTTTCTCTCTTCTGTATTGCACTAAGAGGCTTTCAATTTTTTTCTTAACTTCTTCGGTATTGTTTACACCTAACTCTTTAGCTATACTATCGTAGGAATCTTTCCTCTTGTACTTGTTTTTGTAGTTTGGTTCATTAGTGTCCCAAAGTAACCTGTGCGATTCGTACAGTTGTATTAACGAAATTACATTATCTTGCGTCCAAAAGTCCTTACTCATTGTTCTTCACTTACCAATCAGGAAACACAAAAAAAAACAGCAACTCACTGACAGAAAACACCTCAATAGACCTGCTTCTGACTAGGAACTCGCAGAGACTGACAACAAACAGTTTGCCAGTTATCGCTCTGAGAGCGAACATTCAGTCCAAACAAAGATGGCGGCGCGACCCAAAACCTGTTCTCCACCACTTACAAATATTTTGTTTGGTGACGCGTCCACACTGGCCGCGGGCAAACATTGTTTGTCAAACATAATAAAATTTGCCCAAACTGTTTCAACAAACATGTTTGTCGAACATTTGTTCAGTGCTAGTTTGTTTGTGCAATACATATCACTAGCTGACCCGTGAGAATATTTCGCAAGTTGGGAGTACTTACCTGATTTAATACGTTAATTTAGTACAGTTAATTACGTTTATTTATTTACATTGGTTTATAAATATCCGTTTATAACAATTGCATATGGAATGTAAACAATCTAAATAACAGCTGTCATGTTAGTTAATCAGATTGTTAATAGATGGCGCCTTTCATTCGGAACGATATGAAGTATAATATAAAAGTTTTTAAATCAAATTTCGTTACTAAAACATGAATTTTAAGCTGTTTGTCTATTGTTTGTCAATAGCGGAGAACATCTATATATTAAAAAAAATTCGTGATTTTAGTTCACTTACTTCCTGAATTTAATACTTAACCGATTTTGATGATTCTTTTTTATTTAAAAGATAATTTCCAGTTCTAAGTCACTGTGAAGCTAAATATTTGATTTACACTTTTATTTTAGTTTTATTCCGAGTTTTAAAAATGCTTTAGTAGCCTATGCTACAACTAGGCTAAATAGGAAATACTGTAATTTGATTTTAAACAGCTGATAAACTAATTGAGTTTCAAATAAATAAGTTGTTTACTTTAAACTTACTCAAATGTCAACAGATGATTTGATTTAGGTTATGTTATTGTTGGTGTGTTTTAGGTCTGATTTGTAATGTTTATTGTTGATTCAGTAATCAGCTGTAGTCTCTAATATTTTCATTGACAGTTTATTTCAAATTTTAAATCAATTTTTAGGTTAGGTTTTTATTAAAGTGTAGACCTGAGCCTTGCTGACTATACAACGTGTTCCAACGGCACACAACGGGTTCCAACAGGGAGTTGGGGGGTTGGCGTGCGGAGCACGCAGGGGTCTCCCCTAGTATGCTTTAAAATTATGCTTAAATAATTAATTTTGATGAAGAGTTAAGGGAGATATCGCTTAGCGACAAAAAATAACACCTTCGAGAAATAATATATAAGGATTCTTATAACAGTTGTTTATAACTGAATACTTAAAACTGTTATTCAATAACTTGATATCAACTTTTGTAACAACAAATTCACAAATAAAAAATGTTGTCTTCTAATCTCAGAAAACTAAGCTCAGTTATAACATGCTCAGGATTATCCATCATATTTCGATTTGCCCACGACTCCAGTAGTTCATTGCACCAGGCTTAGACCAAGTCATCGATGCGTGGAGAAGCACACTCTTCTTCCGTATCTCACGCGTGCGTCTCACGAATATAAATTAAGCGCCTAAACCTTATGACATAATTACATTTACTTTCTTTGCTTTGTTTGTGACCGCGGTCAACTGAATTGGCTACTTTGTCGATTGTTTAACTAGAAACTTTGTGATTCGTGCGAAGATGACTCATTCGTACAGACTTGCTTAGATTTTATAAATGATCAAATAGAGGTTGGTACAGGATGTGTCAATCGTATCTGTGTGCGCTTATATTATATACAACTGATACAACATATTTACCTCAAATTAAAATAATAACATTTCTTATCAACTTTTAAATTTATAATAGTATATTACGACACTTTTAGGAATAATAAAAATGGGATATTTTTCTACAGCCTCGCGATGAAATTCAATCAAATACCTACGTAACATTTATAGAACGATTTATAAAAGATGCTTTTCGTTATACTGTAAAGTACAAGAGAGCACAAATAAAACATAACTTCATTTAATGGAAACTTAAACATCTACAGTCTGCAATCACTTTAAACAAAATAAAGTAAGGCTAATAAACTTAGTATAGCCTATTATCCTTATATATTATTTCTCAATTTTTTTTGTCGCCAAGCGATATCTCTCTTAATTAATTCTTCATAAAAATTAATTATTCAAGCATCATTTTAAAGCTAATGTTCTCCGCTATTAACGAAAAATATAAAAACAACATAAAATTCATGTTTTCGTTACAAAAATGTATTTAAAAAACGTTTATACTATACTTCATATGATTCATATGGTTGTGAAAGGCGCCATCTGCGATATCTCCCTTAATTCTTCATCAAAATTAATTATTCAAGCATCATGTTAAAGATTATGTTCCCCACTATTGACGAAACTACTGATTTGTTAATTTAAAATAATTTATATCTCTAATATTTAAGTTCAGTTTTTGTTTAGCTTGGGTCCAAGTCATGCTAACATAAACTGTATTATAACATCTGTTATATGACAAAATTTAATAATTTAATTTAAACTTTTATTATGAATTACAATCTTAGATAAGTTACTATAATCCTACCACTTTATTACATAGAAATTATACAGTAAAATGTAGTGTAATAAAAATGTGTGGTCTTCTCTAATCTGTATGAACAAATGAATAAAAAAAAATGTATTCTTTAACCATTGTGGCTTTCTTTAAATTGTACTTGAGTGTTTCTGCACAGAAATTTGTAAATGTATACTACTAAGGAATGCATCTCCTTTGTTTGACTTTGGTATAATCACATGTTTAGTGTAAAGGCAGAGAAATGACAACTCTCATTGTAGGGAGGCTGACACTGTAGGCGGTTTCAAGGTTTCTAGGCTTTCAATGGATCGACACTAGTTTTACGAGTAAACATAACGTGGGTTTATTTTCCGCTAACTTTTAAGCTCAAATAATGAGAACAGTATCGCGTTATGTTAAGGTAGGAATTATGTGTGGGTTAACTCATTCAGGTTTAACGCATTACATAACCACGTAACTGGTTCGAAATAATGTTCTGTTTACAGCAGCCGTTCTAACCTAGCGTTCAAGTCTCCTAACAGTTGTATTAGTTATTTCGTTATTTGTAGGCCTATAATAGCATTGATTGCTTTACCGCAATAGCCACCTATCGTTCAAGTCTCCTAAATAGTTGTATTAGTTATTTGTATAGTAACACTGATTGCTTTACCGAAAAATTTTTGTCACAAACTTCAATTTAGTTTATTAATTTGTACGTTACAAATAACAATAGGAAATAGAAATATATTTATGAATGCTGTAAAATGAATTGCGCAAGCATCTAAAGAGACAAAACATAAAGTTTGTATTCCATATTAAAATTTGTTTTTGCTTGTTTACTTCATGCCAGTTAGAGTAACAAAGACGGGAAGTAGGGTATATCGGAAGTAAACTAAACGCTAAAAACTAGGTTCGAACCTACGCAACTGTGTATTTAATAAACATATAAGTATTTTTACGGTTCCAGACAAAACACACAGTCGTTACTTTGTCCGTTACAGTCGATTATGACGGCCATTTTCAAAGCGAATAACATGCAATTTAGGATAGCCTAATCACTGAACATTGCTTTACCTATTAGTTGGGTGAAGTACGTTTAAAAGAGTACAGTCAAAATTCATCAAAATCTCACAAAAAAATGTGCAATTTTGAAACTAATGTATTTTTAATATTTCGCACCCAACCCTATTACTACCTCTACAAACAGATTTCATTATTTCGTTTAGGAGTCTTACCTGATTTAATACGTTGATTTAATTCAGTTAATTACGCTTGCAGATGGAATGTAAACAATCAAAGTAACACCTGTCATGTTAGTTAAACAGATTGTTAATAGATGGCGCCCTTTCGTTAGCAACCACATGAAGTATAAAAGTATGAAAGTTTTTTAATCAATTTTTGTAACGAAAAAATGGATTTTAAGCAATGTGGCAGAACACATACTGACTTCTATATAGGATATTTCTCAGTTTAATTTCCGCTAACAGCTGACTTCATACTTTAACAATTTGATTTTTCAATTTTTAGGTTACGTTTTTTTAGTATTAAGGCTAATTCAAGCTGATTCTTTTTAACCTTTAATATTACTCCTGCTATATCATCATGATTTAGTCATCCTTATTGACTCAAGGGTATTTCCCAAAGGTGTTTCTATGTCGCGAAGCGATATCTCCCTTAATTCTTCATCAAAATTAATTATTCAAGCATCGTTGGAAAGATTATTTTCCCCACTGTTGACGAAAAATAGACACACATCTTAAAATTCACGTTTTCTTTACAAAAATTGATTAAAAAAACTTATATATTATACTTCATATGGTTCCTAACGAAAGGTGCCATCTAATAACAATCTGTTTAACTAACATAACAGCTGTTAGATTGTTTACATTCTATATGCAAGTATAATCTATCACACAAATCAATCAAATTAAACCAACGTAAATAAATAAACGTAATTTACTTAAATAAATCAATGTAAGTACTACTAACTTGCGAAATATTCGCACGGGTCAGCTATAGTTATAACACAATTTATATTATTAAATAACAAAATCAACTTTATGAAAGTCGGTTAGTAAAAATTAAATTTTTAACAACCTTTAAACTAAATATTGTTTATGTGTTTGTATTTAAACAAATACAAAAATTAATAATTAATTTTAAGAGTAGGCCTACGCCACAGAAATCGTATTTTGAAAACAAACGCTATGTTGATTTTATCAAAAATATTAGCTGTAATAATCATCAGTTTAATGATTAGTCCAGTCAACGAAAAGTTATAGAGGGAAACGGAAGGAACACAATTTTTGACTTTGGAACATTGTTTGGACTAGTTAGGAGGTAAACATACTAAGTCCCCACTCCTAGCAGGTGATCGGGGTTCAGGGAAGCCTGTAGAAGGTCCCTTTTTCAGTTTTTCATTTTTATCTCAAAAAATATGAGTCTTGGTGAAAATCCATTCTATAAAAAATTAAAGCTCACAAAATGTGCTTCAAGATTGATTCCGTTAATTTTTCGCTATCTGGCATAGTTTCCCAGATACCCGCGCTCAAAATTCGCTTATTTTTGATGAAGAAATTTTCCCCCGCTAACTATTTGGCTAATTAACTTTTCAGAATTCCGTCCTACGAAAAAGTTATAAGGAAGGAAGTTGTAGAAAGTTAAATTTCCTACATATAATTATATGTATTATATAATACATATAATTATATGTATTATATAATACATATAATTTCTTTAGGTGCCAATTATATATATACATATAAAGATATTTCATACTATTTCTACATATAGTCTAAATACGTAAATATTGGAGAGTTATATAGAGAGTTAGAGCAGTGGAATAATAAAAAATAACGATACTTATATTTTTCTACAAAATCTCGGAATTTAAACATAAAGTTAAAATTTTGCTCCATCTTTTGAACGGTTGAAGATAATATTGCGAAATATCAAATATTCATTCTTGAAGTAAATTTAACGTTCTACAACTTCCTTCATCATAACTTTTTCGTAGAACGGAAAGCTGAAAAGTTAGTTAGCCAAATAAGGCAAAAAAACGCGGTGAAATTTTTTTTTTTTTTTAAGCGAAGTTTGAGCTCAGATATCTGGGAAAATATGCGAGATAAGCGAAAAAAATTAATGAAATCAATCTTGTAGCACATTTTGTGAGCTTTAATTTTGTATAGAATGGTCTTTTAGTATGTTTACATCCTACTAGTCCAAATAATGTCACAAAGTCAAAAATTGTGTTCCTTCCATTTCCCTCTATACATTTTCGTTGAGTTGACTATAGCTATATTCAATTATTTCCGTAATAAAGCAGAACAGCAATAACAAGCGTTTAGCAGTATTTGTAGTTTAATTTTAAGAATGGTTTATATCGCACACATTAACTTTAAACAAAAAATAAAGGCTTTCACCTAAATGTCCTTTCTATACTTTATATTTATCCAAATACAGCATATCGATCTAGAAGAATACCCAAGAACAGGTCAAAGTTTTAGGGTCGAATTCTTTCTTTTAGTAATCCTTAAAAGACGGAATTTTCCTCTTCTCGAAAGGGCAGCCCGGAGGCTTACTTAATCAAGTGGAAGGTTCTGCAGGTAACCTCCCCCATCTTTACTTCACAGGTAGACCCTTCTGGCTTTGTGAGAATGAATGGATCACAAGGCATATAAAGATACAAAGATCTAGCTACTGCTCTTTCACCTGCTCTTTTCGCCTCTTTTCATTAAACTTACAAATACATACAAAGTTCACAAATGTTCTGATGTTGATGTACCACAAATTATGCTGCTTATGCGTGAACACAGATAAAATAAACTTATCACAATGTCCGCCTGAAATGAAAATATAGTGTAACTCATTTGAGTGAATATCAACCTTACTGGTTAGCACTCGTAGTAGTCTGACCTAAACACGTTTTAACATGGTCTTATGGTCTCTGATTGCATAATATTTACTCTGTGGTCTATAATTGGTGCATAGCAAGTTAGCAATGAGGATCAATTAGGCAACTCTTCCGCAATGTTGTGACAAATGTTGGTCGCATTATCAACATATTTTATATATAAAACGATACCTCAGTTTTCGAAATCGGTTACGGGGTTTAGTTGCAAGCAGGAGACATGCAAACACTATACGAATAACATTGTTATTGTAATTTACTGTTAGTTTTGTTGAAAGGGATAAATTGTTTACATCATTTGCTTATTTCTTCACTTAATTTCTACCTTTTTATCTATTAAGTGTTTGTTTAAGAGATTTTTTTCTAGAAACAAACATTTTGTTTTTTTTTCTAGGCTTTTCAAATGTTAAATTTGTCTTACTATGGGTTGTTATTTTTTGAATTACATATGAATTGTTCTTTTTTATTATGTATGAATTGTTCTTTATATTTATTATAAATGAATTGTTCTGTTTTTATTATGTAAGAATTGTCCTTTTTTATTATGTATGAATTGTTTTTTTTTTCATTATGTATGAGTTGTTCTTTTTTCCATTAGCCTATGTATGAATTGTTCTTTTTTTATTATGTATGAGTTGTTCTTTTTTTCATTATGTATGATTTGATCTTTTTTCAATATGTATGAATTGTTCTTTTTTTATTATGTATAAGTTGTTCTTTTACTTTCTCACTATACTATAGTACAGAGAAAGTATAGTGGTCGCAAAAAAATCGATGTTGAGATTTTTGTGGAAATATCCGTTTTGGGATACCCTGAGTCCAAAAAACTGTTTTTACAAAATGTCTGTCTGTATGAATACAAAGCTAGAGCGAAAACTATTAGATCGATTTCGAACAAATTTGTACCAAACGTATCAATTATAGTCTGTATACAGTAACTTGGCGTCTGTACCCCTGGCTACCTGCTACAGACCCTAAGTAGCAGGTAGCCAGGGTACAGACGCCAAGTTACTGTATACAAACTATAGGCCTATATAGATGCACGAAAAACGGTTTTGATTTTTTTTAAACAACCCCCTTTTTGGCTAAAAAAACCCAAAAAATCAGTTATTATTTTTTTAATAAAAAAAAACGGCTCTAACGATTTTGATCAAATTTGGCTTGTTTGTAGCCCTTAATGTATCCTAACATATGCAGAAAACCGTATCTTTCTAAAAATTCTTGTTTAGCTAATAATAATAATAACTTATTTTGGGTTTTTTTTACAAAAAGAGGGTTGTTTTTCAAAACCTTTTATCGTGCATCGATGCAGGCCTAATATACCTGTTTTGTGCAAATTTGTTCCAAATCGATAGAATCATTTTCTCTCTAGCTAATAATATTTATTAGTTAATCTCCTACTTTAACACCTCTCCTACCCCACCTACAATTATGAAGCCACAATGAATCTGTTTAATAATATAAATATATGTTTGTGAGAAAGTATGTGCCAGTTCCTGGTACCGTTTACTTTTTATAATGTATGAGTTGCTCTTTTTTTAAATTGTATAAATACAATCGACTTTTCGAGAATATGTATAAACTTCCGTTATTATGTGAAACCAGTAGATTTAAGGCACACAAGTTAAATAAAAAACCGCACTCGATTCCACGTTCACCGTGCAGTACATGTCTTTACGGGAGAATAGACATGCTACTACCATTACAGCGAACATCACGTTTATTGTCATGCGGATTGCGTCAACTGACCGAGCGTTGCATGGGAGTTGATGTTTTTAAGTTGGCTATTATCACTGAGACTGTCGTAATGATAAAATGGCGTACTGCATGGTGAACGTGGAATCGGGTGTAGTTTTGGTCTGTGGATTATTTACTAAATCTGACAAGCAGCTTTTTGATTCAAGTGTGTTAACAACAGTCTTATTTCAGTTGAATATATGTGGTACTAGTCTTTTAGTCCTAGGACCTTCATTATTTGAAGTATACAACTTTAAAAAAAGGCCTAGGTCACTAGGCTTAAGTTTCGTAATAAATTTTTATATTTTAATTTTAACTCTGTCTCTTGTAAAAGAGAATTTTTCACTATACATTTTTGATTATATTTTGTATAAATTAATTATGTTGAATGTCCGAATAAAACTATGTGTTTAAACATCGCACGCACAGATACTTAGTATTTTTATTCGTCTTCAACGAAGCGGCAGAGCTACAAGTTGGTTAGTATTTTGCTACCCCGAATGTGTATGTAGTTATTATGTGCTCCCTTTTAACTAATAGACCGACTTCACAAAAGTGGAGTCTTTGAGATTCGACTCGGCAACGCGAGTAACACAGATCAAGTTGAATGGCGAAGAACGCAAAATAGCGTGGCTGAATTTCATAAGGTAAGCTATAGAATAAACGTGAAAGATAGATGAGGAGAAACATTCTCCAATATACACGAGAATTCATTACGATAGAATTGGAGAAGCTAATTAATTGCACGAAATTTATCAATGTCTATCGCATGGAAATTATTGTTTATTGAACCATATTGCGTTCAATTGTTTGAAACAACATTGTAAAATTTAGTTAGAATGACGTAACCAGTTTAATTCGAAGGAAGTTCCGGTATTTGGCCAGCTTCCCAGGATCAGGTTCCCATGGATTACGTAGGTCCTGCAACGCTCACAGGACAACGTAATCTTGTAACAACTGAGTTGCGACATTGTTGCTTCCAGAACACATCGTCTTGTACAGTTTGCACGCACTCACACAGAGTTAGATGATACGGTATGTACAATACATTTAAAATAAAGTGCACGGTTCTAAGTTAAAACTGATTCGCATCAATCCGTAAAGGTGGTCAGCTTAACCTCGTCGCTTTTGGCATATCTGAAAGTATAAACTCCGAAGAACTTTAAACAAGAACGTTTGCCTACAAAATGTGTAATACCATTTGAAACCAGATTTATTTTAACAATATGGAAGACTACTAAATGACAAACAAACGTAATATTAACTTTCTCCTCCGTTTTTATTAGAAAAGGTATGTTTTTATTTTGACAATGATAATGCAAATTTTATAAAACAATATAATATATTGTCACATATATTATTTCTCAAGTATATTTTTTTGTCAGTACGCCATAACTTCCTTAATACATCATCAAATTACATGAACGAGGCATCATTTTAAAGCTTTCCTTAACCGCTACACCGGAAAAATATACAAAATACAATTATACGAAAAAAGAAAAAAAAAGGAATAAAGAATCCGAAAGTAACAGTGATGTGGGATTATCAAGTAAGTTGTAGGGATATTTTCCTGTCGTTGGCAACACTGATGATAACTATACCCAGCTGGAGAGCTGCCGTTACGCCACTACATTGCTATTTTTAATTAATTGTATATTTAGTATCGTATAGTATTACGCACTATACGATACTAAATATACGGTGTGTACTTTAATTAAGTGGGATTTAAGTAAGTTAGAATGCGAATGCTTCTCACGGGTCAGCTAGTATTCATTATTAATTCTTGGATAATATGTTTCTTACAATTACTTTTTGAAGAGCATTCGTCGTTAGAATAATAAATTTGAATGAATGTTGACGTTGCATTCTAAAAATGTTTGAGTTTGAAGAAAAATACGAAATAATCAAACCGCTTAAATAACGTGCCTTACACACCAAAATAAAGTTTATTAAATAAAAAACTACAAAAATTGTGCAAAAACAGCTTGTTCAAAAATGATTTAGCGATTTTTAAGGACAGTTTAGTACTACGAAGTCATCTCTTTCGCCTAACTCAATTCATTATTATACAATTTTCCACATATGACTTAAGATTTTTTTGAATTGGGCTTAG
>JAGFPH010000663.1:124609-161508 GCA_018207615.1 Philaenus spumarius | reverse complement strand
AAGCCTATATAAATGTATCTGTTTTAAATCTGGGTAAATTTATTTGTACGCTTCGCCGAGTCTCAAGTTGGACGAAATACTGCATAAACCTATATAACTAGTTACATACTGACTGAGAATCAATAATCTCGAGTGGCGAACTCTAGTGGCAGGGCATTGAACTAGCACAGTTATATTTTGTACTTTATGTAGGCTACATTCAAACTTTCAGCATCGACAAATGTAACATTTTTTACCTTCCAATATCAACAAATTAATTCCTAGTTCTGTTCTGTAGTTGAAAATGTATTTGAAAGTGATATTTGTTTTACCACTTGATTTTGTACAATGAAGGCTGCTTAAAACTTTTATCATAAACAATTCTAAAAGAAATATTTGCTGTACAAAAAGTGCATGATTAAGTTGAATTTTTAACTGAATTATAAAACACACAATCTTCAATATCGGTCTTTAAATAGCAGAAAGAATTAAATAATTACAATGTGGTATGGTACAGTCTTTCATTGCTGTAATTGTTTTTTTAACTTGCACACTTTTTGCCTAAATACTAAATAAAGGACTGAAAGTGAAAACTGCACGGAAAAGTCAACGTCACTAGCCAGATTCGAATATTATTTTGAACACATAATATTTATTTTCCTTTCATTCACTACAAATAAAATACACTATGTTCGGAAAACCATAAGCATCAGTTTCAGTTTTTCGTTTCCAGAGTACGAAAAATCTATGTTAAATACAGAATAAACAGTCCAATTTTTATACTTGACTTATAAAATAATGATATGGTATACAGTGTCCATTTTAACTCCATGTACAGCAAACTTTAAATAGGGGACTTCGCCTACTTTTTAGTGACCACTAGAAATATGAATTTCATATTTAAAATATTTGACGCCATTTTCCAACTTTAGAATTTCTTAGATGTAGAACTTTAGAACATGTATTTTATGGTGATTTTGGATTTAACAAGTTGTTTAAAGACTTTTTTGTTCTTGGTTTTTTTTTATACGACTAACCGTTTTAAAGTTAGAGGGGGACACAGTTTTTAAAACACATTGTCTGATTGCAAGATATTTTGAAATGGAAATGCTACGACCACTAATAAAGTTTTTTTTTAGACAAATAAATAACTTTTTTTATCAAAAAATACGGTTTTTGTTATTTTTGTAAACCATAATACAGAGGAATTAAGTGACAAAACTAAAAATTTGTCAAATATGAAGTTTATAACAGATGTTTAACAGTTTATGGTTTAAAAAAATTAACTAAAAGGGTATTTGTTGATTTTAAAATGTTATGTGTTTGTCTCAAAAATAATTTATTATTGTTACGAGCTATTCCATTGGGATACCAAAACATATTGCGCTCAGTTAGGGTGTTTTAAAAACTTTTAACCCCTCTAACTAGTCGTATCAAAAAAAAAAAAA
Organism: Philaenus spumarius; assembly: GCA_018207615.1. Classification (NCBI taxonomy): domain Eukaryota; kingdom Metazoa; phylum Arthropoda; class Insecta; order Hemiptera; family Aphrophoridae; genus Philaenus; species Philaenus spumarius. Next base: position 160,081 of record JAGFPH010000663.1, on the reverse strand, counting down.
AAAAAACACCAAGAACAAAAAAGTCTTAAAATAACTTGTTAAACCCAACATCATCATAAAATATAGGGTGTTCCATAAGAAATTCTAAAGTTGTCCGCCATTTGGAAAATGACGGCACATTTTACAAATTTAAAATTCATATGTTTAATAGTCACTAAAAAGTAGGTGAGTACCCCATTTAAAGTTTGCTGTACATCTTGTACTTTTGGAGATCCCAACGATGGCCCAGTTAAAATGGACAGCCTGTATATTGTCCAATTGTTCTATAAAAAAAAGTAAATAATTCTTAAAAACACAATCTACCTGTATTCCTATTTAATAAATATAACTGCTTAGGAAATATCATACATACTCGCATATACTCAGACTTTTATCAAATACAAAACATACAAACAGATAAAACGTACACTTAATGTGCATCCAAACTTAAATAAAGACATCGAATATTCACTATGCCAGGTTTTAAGCAATCCAAGACTCGAACCCAACACTCGTGACACATAATTTGTTATCTCGAATATATTTTGTTGATCATATTTTTCTATAAATCGAACTATAAAATAAACTGTGTTTCTCCTGAAAATAAATACCGATTTCACCAAAACTTGAACTTTAAAAAAACTTGGTATTTGGAGTTTAATAATTGTGTTAGGGAATATTTCTTAAAAAATTTTACAATTCATACTAATTGGGATTTATCCGAGGGAAACAGGAACGCGAATACCAAAGTTTGAGAACAGTTTTCTTATATTTACGATTTCTTCGTTACATTTCGAAAATTGTAAATCAATCGAACTGATATACTAAAACTAATCCTGAGTAAAGTATAAAGGTTTGTATAGTTTAAAAAAATAAAAAATAAGCAATTATATCCAATCGTGCGTTCCAAAATGGCGACTGTTTGAAAACTTCAAACCTAAATTACTCAAAAACCGTACATTTTAACAAATAATGGCAAGACACCTTTTTTTAAGCCCTTTTGATTCCATATCGGTTGATCTCATAGTCAAAAAATCGAATGAAGGATAATAGTTATGTGTAGAAATTGGTTTGTTCAACCAGGCATACTATATGAACACATTAAACACAAAAATATTGTATGTACATTGCTGTTATTATATTTAACTTAGCTATTATCCTTCATCCGATTGTTTTGAAAGTGAGACCATCCTGAAGGGAATCAAAAGGGCTACAAAAAAGGTATCTTGACTAAATGTTTTTTGTTAAAATGTAGGGTTTTTGAGTAATTTATTTTTAAAATTTTTAAACAGCCGCCATTTTGAAAGGCACAATTGGATATAATCGCTTATTTTCCTTGAGACATATAATTTTAAGTTTAAACTTCATGCCAAGTTTGAACTCAATCAGTCAAACATTTCTCTAGTTATGAGTTATTTTGTAAAAAAAATGGCGGCTAAACAGAAAACGGAGGATTTTTGGACCTATGTTTACTGGAACCTTTCATCTTATTTTAACGTGGGGAATCACGCCCTGAATTCTTGGAACCCTTTTTCTGAACACCCTGTACATCGCACGTGTATATTCACATGTACAGTGTATTTAAATATTACGATATCGTCGCACATGTACATGCTTGGCACGGACTGTTTGTTTATAATACTTTAACTGATTGTTAATTTATTCAATTAGCCTATCATTGCTAAACCTAGGCCTACATAGCAATGAGGCGTAGTGAAGGGTTTCAGGTATGCGAAACATAAGCCTACAATTATTATTGACTTTTACCTGACTTTTAATAAGCCTCACGGAAATAGAGTCGTACACAGTTTTAGAAAGGTAGGCTACTTTTAATTTGACCCCATCTCGACTGTATTAGTTTATTTGGTTTATAGAACTTCAAGAGTAGTGTAAGATAAATTACAAATACTTCATTTTCAACGTTATAGTTTTTCTTCTTGATTATGCCTACTTTATACGCATTAACTTTCCTAAACACGAAAACTGAAATGGCACAAACAAGTTTATATATTTTCATGAACTCTGTAGTCATGTTTACTAAACATTCAACTTTGAAAAAATAATAATACGAATTTTGTATAATAAATGTTAAAAATAGACGGACAGTTTTCTTTTTTATCTGAAAATGTTAATTTTTGCCTTTTTTAATAGAAACACGTCATTTTTATTTTACTTTTTCGAATATTTTAAAAACGCACCCAGCATTCCTTTTCGCAGAAAATTAAAATATGGTGGAAATAAAACTATTATAAAATGCATTTAAAATAACGTAACCATCAATCTACGTTTTTTAAACATAATTATTTTTGTATACCTTCTTGGAAACTAGGATGCAAATATTCCCTACATTCTTTACATAAATAGTGGGATTTCAGTTGAATTCAAATGTCTGAACCGATTAATTTGTTGGCTATACTTGGCGTGCACTAACAATAAAATTTTATTTTCAAGTGCATACTTGTTGAATTTAATTCGGGCAAGCATTTTTTAACTTAAATTAAACCAACTTAACTTTAATTTCAAGTGCATTTATTTATTGAATTTCATTCAGGCTACTATCGCTGCTAACTGTTTTGTATTCCAAAGTTGTTAACCCTGCTTTGCTACCGTAAACTTTTCGCGGGGATTTCGCGAATTTTTCGTTACGTATAGATTATTGCCAAAAACCCTAACTTACCCGAGAACTTAACAAATAAGTCTTTTATATACATAGATAGAGGAAAGATAATGTAGATTTGGTAATTTTCTAGACACAAAGCCGAGGTTATTGCCAAAACCCCCATCTACTCAAGAACCAAACACCACAGAGGCACATAAATGCCCTACCTCACTTCTTATAAAATAAATTGTATATTTTGCACAATATAATATTAGAATAAATTGTAAATGACGATTCACATGAAGTTATAACACGTAAGATAACATTAAGTAAAGAGAAATAACTTTTTTCGCGGTGACATAGATTTTTGTATAAAGCCTTAAAACTTAAGAGGTATATTGAATATATCTGGTCCAAAGACATTTTGGTTTGGGAAAGTAAGATTTTACTACTCGTTCATTTTTCACGTTGAAGCCTGGATTTTTCAAAAATCTTTTCTTATCAAACACCTAAGTAATACCAAAGAGTAAAATACCTATCAAATTTCAGGTTTTTAAGCATGTTTGTTCCTGGGTTTTCGTGATTATTTGGTAATGTAATTAAAGATTTGTAAAAAAGGATTATATTTCTTTTATACAATAAAATATGATTACTATATTCCTTAAATGGTGAATGACAGATGTAAATACACGTGTAAGATGACATTATACAAAACCATGTTGTTAGGAACAAAACCCCTTCCTGTAACTCAAGTCACAGTCTCGCCATTGTTTCAGCCGAAGGAAGCGCGGCTGCGACAGCTGGTGGGTGCTTAGGTACAGTCTGGTTCCTGCAGGTAACGTCTGTAACTAAATCAAAATGTAGGCGTAACCACCGACAGTGGAGTCTTACACCTATGGCTGAAATTGTATAACCGAATTCTCTCAAACGTATAAGATACCATAGCGAGCTAAAGTTGCATTGAAATCTGTGCAGATGTTCTGGTATTATATTAGTTATACGTACATGGAATTGATAACCTACTCCGTATAATAAAAGTATCGCCAAATTGAACGGATACTCCGCAGGAGTTAGGCTAGATCATTTTCTTCCTTCTCGTCCGTACCATTTGACTTGGCAACACTTCTAAGTTGTAGAAAACTGTCGTGCTAGGTACAGTGTTGTATGTTAATTTACAGATTTTGGCGTTATAACACCTTTTACCGCGGCAATGGTTCACGTGGTATATGCTCTTTTGCCTTTGATAGAACTAATAATGGGAAATGGGAGTAAAATCGACGCTGCATAAAGGACTCATTCCCTCATTTATAACAGCTGATCAGTGAAAACATATTGCAATCAAATTATATGCGACTTACTTTCTATGAACGTTTGTTTAAAAAACTTAAGTTTTCAAAAAGTATTAAAGTTGCATGACATAATCTATACTAATATTATAAAGAGGTAAAGTTTGTTTGTTTGTTTGTTTGTTTGTGTGTGTGTAGGGGGTAATCTCTGGCACTACTGAACCGATTGAAAAAATAGTTTTACTAATAAAAAGCTACACTATCCCTGAATAACATAAGCTATAATTCATTTCGATAAAAACCTTTTTTTATTAAAATATTTGTAAATTTAGTTGGAAAAAATTCTTAGGTTATGCCTAGAATGCTAAACCAACACATGTATTTACATTTATTACCATAGCAACCAATTGAATAAAATAACAGGTAATATGGCTCCAATATTTCCATTAACAGCTGATTTCAAAATTTGAACCAATTATTTTTGTATTACTAGCTTTTAGGTTAGGGTTTTAAAGTGTAGACCTGAGCCTTGCAGGTTCTTTTAACGATTATTATAACTGCTGTTTCAAAATAAAAGAAATAATTTGATTTGAACATTTAAAATTATTTACCATCTTAGTTTAGAGGTTATTATTAATCCTACACCTTTATTATAAAACATAACTACGGTAACTTATGTTTTTAGAAGGTTCCAATGGGGGTTGGCGTGCGGAGCACGCAGGGGTCTCCTCTAGTATTATATATTTTAAGGACCTGAACCTCTTAAATTGAATCTCAGTTCATAAGTTTGTTTCAGTTTACCTATTAGAAATTCAATTTTCATAGGTTGGTAACATTACATACAAAATACATGGTAACATTATACAGGAGCTATTCAGAATGTAACGAAACAATTTTTTCATTTCACGTTCCAGGTTTTTTTGTTTGCCTTTCATATTTTCTCTTTCAGTGTCTAGACATTCGACGTTTAACACTTTTAACGGCCCACCTTTTGAAAACGTGAACAAAATGAAACCTTTGTTTTTGTACAGTTGTAAAACATGGCATTTAAAACAGATGGATAATACGAAATCTAAACTTGAGTTTCTATAAACAAGAATAAAATAGCAGATATACGGAAACTTTTCGAATCTAAGTTTATATGAATTTTGTCTTTTTACATTAGAACTTTCAAAGTTTCTTCCTTAATCAACTTGACTAGTCTCTTTTTAGGCAATGGTTCATAGATCTACGAAACCTACAATTATTGTATTATGCAACCAAACAAAACTAATGAGGTATATAAAGAACATTCTGTAGTGTTGTTCAAAAAAATATTTAGTGTACGGCACTATTATCTTAAACAAATACAGTACTTCATGGGAATAATTTACTTGATTGCGTCTATTAAAATAATAGATGCCATTGTTTATAATTTGCATCCGTTTCTATATGGTGGATAGAAACTGTAGGAAATAATCGATTTAAGTTTCTAAAAAAGGTAGAAAGTGAAGGATAAACAAAAAATATGACGCGAATTATTTACGAACTGATTAGAAATTGTCCGGACAAAGATCGATCCGAGCGTGATATAGCCAAACAATAGACACATTTAGTAGACTGTATAAAATGTCTACTTTTTGACAACGTAAAATGATATCATATAATAGAGCTAGTATTAATCAAATGACCACACAGAATCTTGTTCACGCCTAAATAGACAATCATTATTGAAACAAAATTGAAAATCCACAACAATAATACGTTTCACTCACTCTTTTGAGAATAGTTTTAAAAACACACGCAGACATAACCTCAAAATGTTTTGCACTGTATACTGTAACATTCGCATTACTTAACTAGGTACAAATACTTTAAGTTTCAAGTCGCACTTTAACTTAAAATAAGTGTTATTTTAAAACTAAACACGTTGCTGTAACACAAAATGCACTTACCGTGGACTCGCTGCGACTTGGTTTTGACGGAGCCCCCATACCTCACACCTTACCCGCTACAACCGTCAACACAGACTAAACCTAAGTATAACCTTGACCATTATATAACCCGACAATTACCTACCTGCGGCGGACGTGAATACTTCACTCAAAGTCAACATGAAAACAAGGCTTTACGTATTAGAAACGGTCATCAAAGTGAGCACCATCTAGGATGCAACTGCAATCAAGGTCGATATCTTCCTTCCTGCATGCAAGGGGAGTAAACGCGGAATCGTTTTACGGTTGATTTTTGTGTGTGACGATTTAACTCTAAAACATATTTACTGTTTGAGATGAAACTTTCACAGATGAAGACTCTTAAATGCCGAGCAGTAATGACAACTATAATAACAACCCTTAAGAAAACTGTCGTTTGTCTATCTTACAATTCCATAATAAGGCTAAAATGTTTAAGACACACTGAAAAAACAATGGCAATGAAAAGGTGACAAAACATTCATCAAGTAGGACATCTTCATACAGATATATGCTTTAATCATTTCAAATATATTATTTAGATATGTTTTTTTTTTTTTAAGTGTTAACCTCGTCTAAAAATTGAGGGCGGTGAATCGGATTTTACCGTCACGCGTCATCCTCTACTATATATAGTACACATGTGTATATAGCAGAGTGTATAGTTTACTGGTAACACTTCTGAAATGGACATTGTGCTTAATCATTTTGTAACTTGTGTTAAAATAGTTTACTTAACATACCTCTAAAATGGACATTGTACTTCCTCGTTTCATAAATTGTGTTTTTATTCAATATTTTCTATACTTTTGAAGTGTAAATCAGAATATCAGAATATTGCCATAGAAGTTTACACTTCTACTGACGTGTGGTCTTAAGCACACCGGAATTTTTGTTCATGTCAAATATATTATTTAGATATATATTTTTTTAATTCAGTACTTTGGAAGGAAAAAGGGGCTCTTTTGAGATCACTGTTTTGTCTATATGCCAGTTTGTCTGCACAGACGATTTTCTACATAACTGGATAATTTTACATCATCTCAGAATTATTAATTATTATCATACTAACCCATATATTGTAATCAGAACCAAAAAAATACTATTAATTATAGGATCAAGTTTGTTATCACAAAAATATATAATTAATTACATTGCCGTGTATTGAAAAATTGTAATATAACCTTAAAATATCAAAATTATTGTTTGCTTTCTTTTGTGATATGCAGGTTTCAAGACATGCCAAAAATTGTTAAAACATTTGTGTTTTAGAGGGGTATTTTATAGATGAACTATGGATGATACCAACTATTGTGAAAGAGTGATGAGAAAAATAATTTTTTCACTTCAGGCGGTGTACAGTTACACTGTGTTTAGGAGCCGTCACATCAATTCATAGTAACTATCACCAATATACAGGGTGATTCATCCAAGAATTATATTAGGGGTATTCATGCAATCTGTGTTAAATGGCGTTATCAAGCTAAACTGCTATTTGAATTTTGAGTGAATGACCCCTTGTGCTAAAGTGGTATTTGCTAAAGTGAGATTCAACATGAAAACCTCAGATTACTTTCCCCAAGAGCTTTACGCCATTAACACTGGTTTAGCAGACCCAGATCGTATGCTATCGACTCTAAATAGCACACTTCTGTCAAACGAATTTCTCGAATTTAACATACTTAGCACAGGTTGCATGAATCCTATTGAGTATAGGGTGCGTTGTAATTACTAGTTATAGTTCTGGCCAAATTTTCGGGAGGGCTGGAGGCACGAAATTCTTACCATTAGTTGCACTTCTTCTGTTTATTTTAAAAGTTATACTAGCAAACTGTAAACTTTACGACATATCAACTCCTATAAATGCGAGTTTACGTCCATACGTATGTACGTACGTACGTGAGTAACAATAACAGCTGATTTCACCCATCATCTTTAATACTTAAACAAAACTTATCGTAGGTTATACTTTGGGGTTATGTTTACAACTTCAATCAATTAAAGTCTTGCGAAGATCATTTTTTTAAAGTATGAGTTGAAGAACTAATGTAGCCTATATACGTTATAAGATTTGCTTTGAGGTTATAACATGAATACAACCTTTTATTACCAATATATTCGTTTATACGAGTTTAAAGAAGAGATGCCAACTTCGGAAACATTCGTTCATCTTCGTATAACATATACACACATTCCATCATACATTTTTTCATTATAATATTAATAACTTCTAAATCATTTGATCCCTCAATAAGAAGTTAGAAAGCAATTAACAGATAATATTTGTATCTTTATTTGGATATATAGACTAATAATGAATATAAATACAAAATTTTAACTAATAGGCCTACAGTTTTATAATTCTTATAATTGTACACGTTTACCCAGTTAAAAATCCCCGTCAGCATAGGTAGGTCTAGATGAAGTCTGTTGTTTCTAAATGTTTTTTTTTTTTTTTTTATTATATGTGTTTCTGATGTGTACTAATAATCTGCCTGTGATTTTTCAAGGGGGCTTACTACTAGTTTTGAAACTAAAAGAACACGCAAAATAGAACTGAAACGGGTTAAAGGCTAAGTGAATCAGTAACCAAAAATCGCTTGACTTTTTATGTTGTTTTGATAACATATTCAAAATCGAAACTGAATTTTCCTTCAAATGTTTTCTATTATTTACAATCATTTGTTATATCGCGTCAAAAGCTTATATAGTTTATTCTTCTAACAATTATGGATAATGTGATTTTAATTGCATGTGACCTACTCCATTCTCGACGCTTAATAAATATTCATACTTGTTTTACTTTATATTTCCTTAATTCCATTCAGCAGCCAATGATATGATGCATATGATATAAGAAATGTCAGTTAGTCTTTCCAGCACTTTTTTCTCAAAGGTTTCCTCAAGAGTGTTGATGTTCTGACCTTGTCTTCGCTCAGACTGTAATCATTTTGTATTATTTATCATTTGGTGGACCGATCTCCGTAAGTTTTGGTCAGTTAGTGCGTGTCCCACTGCCACTACCACCTAGTACATTTGGCACGTGATGTTATTCCTTTGTCCGGTACCTTACTTTCATTTTCCTTTCTTTTCTTCCAAATTCAGTTACGTCACTCAGTCTTGATCTGGTCACATCCAAACTTTGTTCCTTCGCCTAGAAGTTTACTCTGTTAATTTTCTGTCCATCGATTTTAAAATTGTATTTGACTTCGTTTTGCTTTTATACATTTTACTCAACTTTAGTGAAACTATTCCAAATTTAGCATCCCATGTATGTTGTGCGTTTATGTGTTTGCTTATAGCTCCAAAACTACAGAACCGATTTTATCAAAATAAAAAGTTAAAAAAGTGTATTCAAAAATGTTTTAATAGTATTAAATATACATTCCAAGAAGAAGGGTAGTAGGTTTTGGACAAAATTTAATATTAAAATTACCGTATTAATAACAACTGACACAAAGTTTATAAATACAATCTCGTACACGAAAACTTAACGTTTCAGTCTTTAAAAATCTAAATTATAAGAGGATTTAAAAACATAATTATATTGTATGCGTTTATTTGTGTAGTCCAAGTAAATAAATGTTACGAACACGTTTAAAATAAACTGAACTAATAAACTAGCACCATAGATGTAAGATTATCTTTTCTCAGTGGTAGCACTATTGGTCTGTTCGTCGACATACCTCCAGTTTATAAAATGAAACGAAAAATGCAACATCTCAAATTTGATTGCTTTTACTTTTGCAAATTTTAATATTGCCTAAAATGCCTTAAATTTCAAATTTCCAAAACCCATAAACCAGTGAGTTTATACAAAAATACCAAAGAAAGAAATGTATGTAGATTTTAAATCACTATAAAAGCGAAAGTGTCAATAGCGACTTTAAAAGTTGATCACCATATTGTATAATGGTGTCAAAAATAAAATCCCCCATTTGAGGAAAGTTCTACTGATTAAAAGTGTTTTTATTAAATACATTTTTACTTTACAGGATATTGAATACACATTTTGTATTTTACCTGATTATTCCACTTTGAGATTTCGTTTAGGCGATGTCTTGGACGCGAACGAACTCTCAACAGTTAAAATATCACTCTTTTGAGGTCGTTAAAACTAAAAAACACACGCTATCCCAAAACACTTCACAATACATAATCGTAAGCAAGCGCAGCTTCGTGTATCATGGGAGAAACTCATCTTGACCGCCTAAACGAAGTCACACTAAAGGAATACTCAGGTAGTTTATCTGTTTTACCAAAATTCTTATACTAGCTTGAATACTATGGAACGTGCGGTTCAACACTTTCAACTAAACACAGCAAGCAACTGTTAACACAGACATATTATCAGCACTTTTTACTTACAGACAAACAGACGTCACGGCAGCCCAACATGACGCACTTCTACTACACATACGACTGGCTTTAACATTTCACCTTATCAATATTTATAACCTACATGATACTGATAAGGGAGAGACTAAACACTACTCATTACCATGTAGTCACCCAGAAGATAATGTGCAAATAAAAACATGTGTTCGACAAAGTCAATAAACGCGAGTAAAATCTGACATTGAACTGTACATAATATTTTGCAATAGCCTAAACTGTTGCACAGTCTCAGGCACATAGGCTCGGTAACGTTAACAATTCATATCAGCAACACAAATAATAATAATAATAATTACAATCGTTTATTATAATTTGAATACAAAGTCTTTCCTCGGAAAGCATTTGTTTGTTAAAATAAACAATAATTTGTCTAATTTATATAAATAAAATTGTAAATGTTCGTTTGTTAAAAATCTCCGAAAGTTCTTCACCGATTAATTTGAAATTTTTACACAACATTACATTCGAATACAAGCATGTTTTACATTTTTTTTTTAAACAGCAGCATCTGTTAAACATAAAAACAAAAAAAGTATACTAAATATTTAACAAAAATGTGCCATTAAATATGTTTATTGACCATAATAATAATCAGCTGTTTGCTATAATATTTCCATTAACACCTGATTTCAAACTTTGAAACAATTATTTGTATTGCTAACTTTGAGGTTAGGGTGTTGTAAAGAGCGTCATCTGTTGGACGTAAAAACAACACAAACTGTACTAAATATTGTATAAAAAAGGAAGTGCCATAATAAATAATTATTAAATATGTTTAGTGTTGATACAGAAATCAGCTGTTTGCTCAAATAGTTCCACTAACAGCTGATTTCAAAATTTGAAACAATTATTTCTACTTCTAACTATTAGGTAAAGTTTTGTTTAAGTGTAAACCTTAGCATTGCTATATTTTTTTTTTTTTTACATTTATTATAACTGTTGGTATATAAAATATACAAAATAATTTGATTTGAACATTTTAACAATATTTACCATCTTAGCTTTGAGATTATTATTAATCCTAACCCTTATTGTAAAGAAAACATAACATATGTGTATATAAGGGTCCAACGGGGTTGGCGTGCGGAGCAAGCATGGGTCCCCCCTGTCGGAAATAAATATTTAAACTTCCGACTGTTACATTGCGACCACTGAATTGACACGGAATCTCTGTACCTCTAAAAACCTTCTTCTAATTGAAAAGTTCAGACTGCGTAGGTCTACTACATTGATCTACATATTTCTATATCATTACAGAGCTCCATTTCTGGAAAAAGCACACATATAATATGGAATTTGTTCATTACATATTTCATATATACGAAATTGAGCAAAACGTCGAGATATTCAACTAAAATTAAGTAATACAATCGATTAAAAATATATTTAAGTACAATTTATACAATCAATTTATAAACTATTTTGATCTTTAAAATACCATAGAAACCCGTTGTACGTTATAACAGACGCCCATCCTAACAGACGCAGGTGGATTTCGCAGGCTTATTTACTCCCATAAGCTAGCATTAAACAAATTTATTCACCCCTTGTGCTCAAGGTTGCAATTTAGAAAAGTTTAAAGTAAAAGATTTTGGTAATATTTAGAAGATTTACACACATTTTGAATGGAACAGTTTTTCGTTCTGCCAAATCACTTTGGTCACTTTTTAGTAAGGAGTTGGTCGTATCAAAAGAGTCGGATAAGAGTTTTAGATACTGTTTTATACAGGGTGATTTAGAGCTATGCGGCAATGTCTCGGAAGCTCGTTCTAAAGCTAAAAATAAGAACAAAATTTCACATAAACATTGGCCCGAAAACGCTTTGTTTTCCAAATATCTGCCATTTTGTTTTTTGTACAAAATAATTCATACCTAGAGAAATGTTTGACTGATTGTGTTCAAACTTGGCATGAATTTTAACCTAATAATGATATATCTCAAGAAAAATAAGCGATTATGTCTAATCATGCGTTTCAAAATGGCGCCTGTTTGACAAATTCAAACGTAAATTACTAAAAACCCGTACATTTTAACAATAAAATGTCAAGACACCATTTTTGTAGCCCTTTTGATTCCCTATCAGATGGTCACACAGTCAACAAAATCGCATGAAGGATAATAGTTAAGTTATGTGTAATAATTGGTTTGTTCAACCCGGCATCCTATACCAACATAGTAAACACAACAATTATTAAATTAAATATTGTATGTACATATGCTGCTATTATCTTAAACAAAATTGCGGATATCTGGAAAACGAAGCGTTTTCGGGCCTATGTTTATATGAACTTTGTTTCTTATTTTTAGCTATAGAATGAGCTTCCGAGACATTGCCGCATATTTCTGAATCACCCTGTATGTAAGGTTTTAATAACTTCAGATTTTATTTCAATAAAACAGATTTGATAATGGGCCTAGAAAGGTAGTTTATAATTTCATTGTAATTAAATCCCTATTTTTTCACCCTCTTGTGATTAGTATTTTCAAAAAACTTTGAAACTAAAGATTTTATCACTAACCTTAGTTCTTAGGAGGTATAATATATATAAAAGGATTTACCGTACGGGCACTTTTAAGTTAAACAAAACAAAAATAAGCTGTGATAACGGCTCAAGTTTTTCTCCATAAAAAAAATTAAAAAAATTCCCCATTTTTACCCTCCCTGGTCCAGTTTTGTTCACTAACGAACTTGACCGAGATTTTCCATCTCTATAGTTTATTTTATTTATCAGTCTGGAAGCAATTTGTGAATAACTACGGAAGTTATCAAATAGATAAAAATGTGGAATAGATATATATGAATAGGTTGACAATATCCAGTATGCTTTGAAATCTACCTAAAACTACTATTTACCATGGACCACACTACGACCTACACGATGAAAATTGTCCGGCACAATTAAGTTTTTTAAAAGTGTTATAACTGTGGTGTTTTTGTGTGTTTTTTAAACGTGTTATGTGTTTTATTGTGTTTGTGTAAGTGTACTTGACAATGGGATTGCGGTCCCGAAACGCGTCGTAAAACATTCGAACGACCAAAAAAGTCACAAGACGGAATATTAAAAGGTAATATTTAATATTATTATTAATATATTATCCTATATAATATTATTCAGTGACTTGGAATCCCAGAATCATGCAACTAAAATACTATTTAAAGGTCACAAACTTCAATCTACACTTTTTAAGGTGCCGATATGAATGATTTAGATTTAAAAACTTATTTTAAACAAGAGTTCGGCCTGAAATATGTTTAATGCTGATTAAATTGATTTGGTAAAGGATTTTAAAGATATTAAGATACAATTAATAAAATTATAAAGCACCACATTTCCATATGCCTAGGAAGATTTGGTAACGTCTGCCTTAACCCGAACATACAAACAACTTTAATTTCTTTGAAATATTGGTATGGATTGAAAACTATTCCATTTTATACACCTTCTTAGATATTTGTAGTTAAGTGTAAAAATGTTGTTCAAAATATGTCAACTCAATTATAATGGCACTTTTTTCAAAAATTAAATTAAAAGAAAACGTTTCTAAATCCTACTTTTAAGCGATAAATAATCTATAGGCCTACTAATATTGTAAAGAGGTACAATTTGTTTGTTTGTTCGTATGTAGGGGGGGGGGGGGATAAACTCTTGTACTACTGAACCGATTGAAAAAATAGTTTTACTAATAAAAAGCTTCAATATCCCTGAATAACTTAGGCTATAATTAATTTTGATAACAAATTTTTTTATTTCAATATTTGTAAATTTAGTCGGCACAAGTTCTTAGGTTAGGCCTAGACTAATGAACCAACACATATTTCTTGAATGTATTTACATTCATTATCATAGCAAACAATAAAATTGAATACAATAACAGATAAAACAGCTGTTTGCGGTAATATTTCCATTAACACCTGATTTCAAACTTTGAGCAATTATTTGTATTTCTAACTTTTAGATTAGGTTTTTATTCAAGCTTAGACCTGAGGCTTGCTGGCTCTTTTAACCTTTATTATAACTGCTGTTATAAAATGTACGAAATAACTTGATGTGAACATTTAACATTATTTACCATCTTAGCTTTGGGTTTATTATTAATCCTACACCTTTATTATAAAGAAAACATAACATGATTATGTGTATACGTAGAAGGTTCCAACGGGGTTGGCGTGCGGAGCACGCAGGCGTTTCCCTTGTAATATATATAGTCTGAAACATGTTTCTTTAAACAGTAAGTCACATAATATAAAATATAAACTGGTAAGTAATACTGGAAGAAAACTGTGTACTCGATGGTATGTATTTAAGTTTTGAAAGGAAAATACTGAAATAAGTTTACAAATAAATTAAGAGAAAATTCCTACATTTGAAAATATAGATTTTGCAGAAGAAATACATGCAATTTTGTCACATGAGTAAGTTTGTTAGAAAACATCTAAACCAAAACGTGTTTCCCCACCAATGTTTTAAGAATAGAATTTGATAGTGACATTAAAGTTTCGAATTTTGGTTAGGATCAACAATCACCACATCCTTATAAGTTAGATTTGTTAAATGTTGTTAGTTGTAAAAGATTTGAAAATTTTCGGATTGATAATCCTTTATTAATTGATTTTGCATTTCATACTTAATCCTAAAATAGATTATTGTTTAATTACAAATTATATTGATCTTAATGATAGAATTCAAGTGACACGATATTAATAACGATAACAAATTAATTAAGAGATACTGATCGTGAAATTCGCTACTGTTAAAAATTTACTGGTGGTGGCAAGTAGGCTATTATATATTCCGTTGGTTACCATACAGACAGTACAACAATGGTATTTGTCCGTTTAAAATACAAAGTTGATGGAAGATTACCAGCGTTGACCACAATAGTCGTCCATTTACTCTAAACACCTCTAAAGTGGTATGTCGGACTAGAATACAAAATTGTTCTGGCATTTCCTTCGCCGGTTTCATAATTTGAAAATAACTTGTATGTAAAATGTTTAGGAGTGGATCTAATTCATTCTGGTTTATTTTAACCTTTATTATGATGTTTGTTATATCGTAATTTGACTTGTACACTTAATATTATTTACCATCTTCGCTTTAAGTTTCCTTAATCTTAGACAACTTTCCTAAATAAACCAAAGATATGTGCGGTTGGCACCAGTATTCTGTGCTTAGTATTGTATTCTGTGCTCGCTGGTTGGCACGCGGGAACTCCGTTGTACACAAGTCTACCAGGAAAATTAATTCTATCCCGTTCTACCATCGAAGTGAGGACTTAAAAATATTTTATCTAAATAGAGGTGGGTATAATCTCAGTATTTTACCTACAGCTTCCAGCAAGAAACTCTCCCCTCCTCATTTAGGAAGTACTTTAGGAATAAAGTTTGTAATTTGATCTCGGCAAGCTAGGCTGAGGTAGGCTACTAAATTACCGGAAGACATGATCCGCGACGCAGAGTAGGCTACTGACCGCTCCGAGGGACTTTACGGCGCATGCGTTTAACACTGTCATTATAACAAGTATTAATGCAGCGTTTGACGGTAGAAGAAACAGACTACTTCCAGAGTTAAGGTCAAAATTAATTTTTATTTCTAAGTACACCATCGAAAAAACACTATAAAAGTGGTTTCATCAAAATAGGATGAAATGTAAAAACGTAATTTCCCCCCCCCCCCCCCACGTACATAACACAATGTCGAATCCAAAGATGTAATTACGATTTATTACATTTATTTTGTGTACCTACATTAATTCTGGAAATTTGGAAAGCGTTTATAATGAAAAATCAGATATAGTAGCTCGAGATGGGATGAGAGCTTCAAGTGTTCCTAACAATTGCGCTTGGTTCGGCAAATTTATCACGAAAGGATCTATTGTAAGTGCTTACTTCTATCCTCTACACGTTTAGTGTAGAAAAAACTTGAATACAGAATCTCAAAACTAATACGTTTATTTAGTATCGTCATCTCCAGTGATGTTCAGTGATACATTTATTGTGTATATTCGCTAACGATATATATGTCTACAGGTAACACATTACCGCAATAACATCCCAGGTACCAAATTGTAACAAACTTTATGACATCTATTAAACAAGTTTGAGATAAGAATTGCATTACCATTTTTGCCATAATACACTTGCACAGATTAAGGATCTGCTGAAGTGGCGGCCATCTTGGATTTTTATCCCGTAAGAGCAATGTTAAATTTAAAACCATTTATTTCGTTTATTTTTTATCATACAATTGCTTTTAATGTCTCATTTTAAACATAGTCACAATACGCAGTCGTTTTGCGTTTCACATTTTTTTAAATCCCGTTCGTTTGTCACGTAATTGACAATTTTTTAATTACCAAGTTTGAACTTTTTCCTTACAACGATAAACAACTTATAATAAAAGCGAATCGCAAGCCGGATCCGCAATTTTATAAAGAATATTCAGTTTTTTTTTTTCAGATAGAAAGATGGAATTTAAAGTGGTTTTAAATGAGGCGATTGTCAAAGCGCTCAGCTGCAACATCCTTAAAGTTATTTTACACAGATGAAGTCTAACAGGAATAACGAAAGTATTGCGCGTTTGAGTCAAAACAGACCGTTAGCTACGGCTACGTTGAACGACTACTCCACAGGAAGTACACGACCACCTACCCCCTCTTCCATATAATTGGCAACACATACCAGTTGTAGTCAATGATTCAATGGTGTCTGTTAATTTAGAGATTTTAGTGTGACATCTTTTAAGTAAACTTGTTAAACTTACCGTATAATAGTTCAATTTTAAACGTTCAATGACGGCCGTTTCGGCTATTCAGCCATTCTCAAGTTAAGGACCATTGTCCATCGTCATTAGTAAAAATAAAAACACATATTACACTTAAAAACTTTATAGAATATGAACTCAGAGTCTATCACGAAGGACAATGGTCCTTAACTTGAGAATGGCTGAATAGCCGAAACGGCCGTCGTTGGAAGTTTAAAATTGGACTATTGGACGGTAAATTCAACAAGTTTACTCAATAAACAATAGTCGGTATGGCGAACATAAACAATAATGGCATCTTTTAGCATCGTTGTAGGATCTTTTCTCTGTGTCACCTGTTAGATGTATTCAAGGAACGCTGCTTTCGGTATGCAGCAACCACAGAATGATATCTACTTGAAGTAAGAAAAATGTTACGTGTTTTAATCAAGAAAAAACGTCCAGTGTTATTGTAAAACTGAGTAAACAAACTCCTTGCCTCTTGACTTGGCAACGCTACTCAGTTGTAGAAAACGTTCGCATTGCCTATAATGTTTTCTATAAATTTACAGCTTTAAACCCATTTTTTACATAGCGGTGGTATCCCTTGCTGGACTATATCTAGCCGCAACAACTTAAATTTACGCCAAATGTAGAAAATAAAATCGCAAGCGTATAATTTGACAGTGACAAATTTGACTCTACAATAAATAGCAAACTCACGTTTTAACACAGTGTCAACGCGATAATAAACTGCGCTTAACTAAAGCGAACCGTAGTACAACCGAATCACGATATAAAATACATACATGCTACCAATGAAATGGATATTGTGCTTCCTCCTTTTGTAAGTTCTGTTAAAATAGTTTATGTGGTATTACCTCTGAAATGGACATTGTGCTTCCTCATTTCGTAAGTTGTGTTAAAATCGTTTATTTGGTAATATCTCTGAAATGAACATTATGCTTCCTCATTTCGTAAATTATGTTAAAATAGTTTATTTGGTAGTACTGTACTTCTGAAATAGACATTGTATATTCAACAATTTATGGGCTATTCATTACAGTTTTCTCTTCTGTCGGCAGTCCCGCGACTGCTTTCTATTATTTTTTTTTACTATTGTACTTGTATATTATAAGGCCATTTTTTTTATTATTGAATGTAACAACTTAACTATAAAACTACTCATCCAATTCGATCAGCTGAGCTATGTGTTTAAATGGACAAATTATTTATAAATACATTTTTGTTCCCTCAAATATCAGGCATTTTGAATCTACACAATACTTAGACATGAATTTGACATGAACGACAAATTATAGACATGGATTTTTCTTTCGTCGTTTTATGCCTACCTACGTTTATTATTCTTTTTTAACTCAATGATACCTACAAACAGTTGTAATGAGTTTTATACTTTTAACACGGGCAAGAGGTATTAGAACAAAGAGTTAAGTCATGGAATACGAATGACAGTTTGGTGCTATTTTGGTTGTAAAATTAAACAGTTGGTTGGCGTTAGATAATGTATTCATTAGACTAGACCAACATCGAAGTTAAGCCGACCGCATAGTTGGAGACTTGATCTATAACGAGGTTAAACACTAAGCTATGCAAATAGTTCTCTTCCTGAACCGAGTGATACTGTAATCAGCAATGTAATGACCTTGAACTCCATCAGGTGGTTTGAGCACTTACATAATGAGAATGCAGACTTGGGTTTATAACCTTGACCTAGAAGACACAAGTATCCTGCAGACACTACACTTTACTTGATCTCGATATGAAATTACCTTACTCCAATTAAATTAAGAGTAACGTAAACAAATAGTTAACTTTGATGTTTTTATACGCCGACTATGAACCTTTTACAGCTGATAAATTAGTTACTCCAGTTGGCTTTTTCTTTGTAATACTCGACCACTTAATAAAGAAAACATTTTTAATGTTCCACACTTTTAAAACGGAAACGGACGAAAAATTATTAAATAGTTTATCCTAACCCCATACGATTCCAAACCCCAAACAGATTATCATGAAAATTTGTGATTGTGGATTTTTAATCTCTACGAAAATACTTGTAAGATTTAAATCGAAAAACGTGGAGCACATGCTGCACATGCAATATATAATAGCAATAAGTTTTAGTACAATTTTCTGCCAATCCTAACGTAATACAATAATTATAATAGCAATTACTACATATTGATATGTAGTCAATGATAATAGTAAGGAGCAGCTGTGTTTGAGAAAACTCACGCAGCAGTTCATATACAGGGTGTTTCACAAAGAAATGCAGAAACTTCGGGAGTTCATTCTACATGCAAAAGTAAAGAAAAAAAGTTATATAAACATAGGTCCGAAAACGTTTCGTTTTCCAGATATCCACCATTTTGTTTTTGTTTACAAAATAATTCATATATAGAGAACGGTTTGACTGATTGAGTTCAAACTTGGCATAAAGTTCAACCTAACAATGATCTATCTCAAGAAAAATAAGCGATTATATCTAAACACGCGTTTTCAAAAAGGCGGCTTTTTGAAAATGTCAAACCAAAATTACTCACAAACCGTACATTTTAACAAAAAATGTCGACACCTTTTTTGTAGCCCTTTTGATTACTTAACGGATGTTGTGATTGTCAAACCAATCAAATGAAGGATAATAGTTGAGTTATGTATAATAATTAGTTTGTTCAACCCGTCATCCTATAACAACACAAACACAGTAAACACAACAATATTGTATGTACCTACATAAATGCTGATATTATCTTTAACATAACTATTATCCTTCAACCGTTTGTTTTGAAAGGAATCCATTTTACACCATCCGATAAGGAATCAGAAGGGCTACAAAAAGGTGTCTTGCCATTTTTTCTTAAAATGTACGGTTTTTGAGTAGTTTAGATTTGAAATTTTCAAACAGCCGCCATTTTGAGACGCATGATTGGATACAATGGCTTATTTTTCTTGAGATATATCATTGTTAGATTAAACTTTATGCCAAGTTTGAACTCAATCAATCAAACATTTCTCTAGATATGAATTATTTTGTAAAAAAAAGGCGGATATCTGGACAACGAAGCGTTTTCGGACCTATGTTTACATAACTTTATTCCTTTAACTTTATGTGTAGAATGAGCTCCCGAAGTTTCTGCATAGCTTCGTGAATCACCCTGTATTATTTGTAGTGAAATGAAATTGTTAATGACTATAAAGTGAACTAGTCTGCAAGAATTGTTTTTTGCATGCGCCCTAAAGTTTTCGTTTTAAATCTTACAAGTATTTTCATAGCTATTAAATAGCTTCACAATTACAAATTTTCAGGGTAATCTGTATGGGGAATAAATCCGTTTCTGGTTAGGAGAAATTGTTTAATTTTTAAATCTACTATATTAAAACAGTTTTTTTATTTAACTACAGCAATAATTAAAAATTATCATTTGTGTGTGAAATTTTGCAATCGATTCTAAACATGTTAATGAGATTATGAAAGAGACATGTAGCAAATTTCAGTTTATTTCAGTTTCTCTTCACCTGATCATATCTGAAAAAAATGTATACATATCTACCAATAATATATCGACCAGTTTCATTGTTATTTTCTTGAAAAATAAAAATGAAATAAAAATTAAAATGTTTGACCAAACATAAGTTAATAAAAACGTGGTAATAATAAACTAAAAAATAAATATGCAACTATGGTCTGTCAATAAAGACAGTTATTGACGTTCCTTTTTTGTTATTTATTTTTATATTATTATTTTAGATTTAAATTAGGGTTGCCTGGGATAACACTTTCTTTGGCTATGTATTTTTCATTGAAGTATCGGAAATTGATGCAAAGAGTTGATTATTTAATCAAATATATTTAATCATTATTATCTATACTAATGTTATAAAAAGGTAAAATTTGTTTGTTTGTAGGAGGTAATCTCTGGAACTACTGAACCGATTGAAAAAATAGTTTTACTAATAAAAAGCTACACTATCCCTGAGTAACATAGGCTATAATTCATTTCGATAAAAACATTTTTTGTAAATTTAGTCGAAAAAATCTTAGGTTATGCCTAGACTGATGAACTAAAACATGTATTTACATTTATTACCATAGCAAACAATTGAATAAAATAACAGATAAAACAACTGTTTGCTCCAATATTTCCATTGACTGCTAATTTCAAACGTTGAAGCAATTAGGCTATTTGTTTTTCTAACTTTTAGGTTAGGTTTTTATTTAAGTGTAGACCTAACCCTAGCTGGTTCTTTTATTATTATTATAACTGCTGTTATAAAATATACCAAATAGTTTGATTTGAACATTAAACATTATTTACCATCTTAGCTTTGGGGTTATTATTAATCCTACACCTTTATTATAAAGAAAACATAACATGATTATGTGTATAGAAGGTTCCAACTGGGTTGGCGTGCCGAGCACGCCGAGGTTTCTCCTAGTTATATATATTTTGATGTTGTACATATTAACAACCTTAGAAGCTGCGGTTTGACTGCTGTCTTTATAACACCCATACAAAATCAGTTATGGGTTCAGGAAATATTTCCCACCCTGTATGTCAAGATTCTTTCTGCAATGTCTGATAATTACAATTTTGAGTTAGCTATACATATGTAATTTTAATAATCAAGAAAACAAACGTTTTGTTTACAAACAGAGGAATTCTTCAGGAGTGTTTCTTCCTATCCTTGGTTCTTCCAATGTTACAGTTTTAAAAGTTGTCCGGTATCTCTAGTTTTAAACCCATAGTTAAGCCGATGAGAGTGAAGGAGTGGCAGAAGCGGAGCTAACCTAACCTGACCTACTCCTGCCTAGCTGACCTCTAGACCAACACAACTTCTCAACTCCGGTCTGTGTTTTGTCGGAAAATTATGCCGCACTCATAAAATAAATCTTACGTGCGAACGTAATTTACATATATTTATGTGAAAATAATTAACCTCTTAGTAAAGTGCAAACATTTAAAACAAATTTACAAGTTTATGTTTATGTCGGCAATTATTTCATAGCTTCTGAAAACGCAAAAAAAGTACAATAATAATTTTACGTTTACTGTATAGTTTTACATTAAAGTTTTTTTCTTATCGTCTTCACTGTGTGAATATAGGACTATTGAAGACCGTGAGGTTGGTTAACACTTAGAAACTATTAATGAACCTACATCAGCACGAAATTAATCGTATGGTAACTATTCGCAATGGCCTTAGCATTCTTTGTGATGACCGGTCTCCTGCTTTTAGTTTTTTTTTAAACTAGCTCATAGCCGACTCAATGAGATACTAAAAGTCTCCTAAGTTTAGATTTGAGTTTAGAAATGACCTAACACATAAATCCTGACAACCTAAGGATAACCAAGTCAACCTTCAAATTACGAACAAACACAGTAATATTGTTATGAGTTGTAGCTGCACTAATAATAAATAGCCATTTGGTTGCGTAAACTAACAAGGAACTATAAAATGCTCATGATTCTAACTTTCCGGCTTGCATGATGACAGGTTATATACTTATAATTTGCAATACAAAGTTACCAAGTGCATGATTGTAACTTATATTTATTGCAATGGATTTATCGAATGAGATAGGTCAAATTAAGCTGGTTTCAATACAGGGTGTTTCTTAAATAGGACGCCAAACTTCTGGAGTGGGTTCCTTACTTAAAAATAAATATAAACGTTCGTATAAACACGTGCCTTAAAACGCTTCGTTTTACAGATACCCGTAATTTGTTTTACAAAATAATAAATATCTAGAGAAATGTTTGACTAATTGAGTTCAAACTTGGCATGAAGTTTAACCTAACAATGATCTATCTCAAGAAAAATAAGCGATCATATCCAATCATGCGTTTCAAAATGGCGGCCGTTTGAACATTTCAAACCTAAATTACTTGAAATTTTTACAAAAAAATGTCAGGACACCTTTTTTGTAGCCCTTTTGATTCCCTATATCGGATGGTGTAACTGTCAGAACAATCGAATGAATTATAATAGAAGTTAAAGATAGTAACAGCATATGTGCATACAATATTGTTGTTTACTGTGTCGGTATAGGATGCCGAGTTGAACAAACCAATTATTATACAAACTTAACTATTATCCTTCGCCCGATTGGACAGTTACACCATCAGAGAGGGAATCAAAAGGGCTACTAAAAAGGTGTATTACAACATTTTGTTAAAATGTAGGTTTTTGAGTAATTAATTTAGGTTTAAAATTTTCAAACAGCCGCCATTTTGACACGCATGGTTGGATATAATCGCTTATTTTTCTTAAGACAGATCATTGTTAGGTTAAACTTCATGCCAATTTTGAAATCAGTCAAACATTTCTCTAGATATAAATTATTTTGTAAAAAAAACAAAATGGCGGATATCTGTTTTAAATAGCTATGTTTTAAAACAAAAATAATAAAACTGTAGTGGTTTTATAACAATGTTATATAAAAAATTTGTACCACAATTTTCATGTTTTTAAATGTTATAAATAAATAAAAAGATTTCTTAATATCGTTCCCCACACGATATATTTTCTTTTCTTACTTTTATAATCAGGATCAGTGGGATCCCATTTTACTCTATTATCTCCATAAGCAGACACAATTGTTCGTTGTTCCACTCTATTTCGAAATATAGTCAAACTAAATCTAGCAAGTACAACGCTATTTGTGAAAGATGGGAAGCGCTAGAAGCCAGTCTACGCTCCTCAAGCACTGACGCTGAAATAAAATTAATGTCATACACGAATTTATAACCAAGTTTTTAAACGTTGTTTTATAATATGTTTCGATCTTTACCGACATTGGATGGGAAACGTGTATAGTTGTTTTGAAACAGATCTTCGCTGCTTTATAACAAAGTTAGTAACTTTTTAATTCGTGAAACTGCAATTCTTTAAAAAGTTTCAGTGTTTTGTTACTCTGTTTGAAGTTATCATTTATTAATGATGGATGTTCCATTTTATTATTGGTTATTTGCCATCATTTGTGTTTAAAAAAAATCAATACACAACGTTTCGGGAATATAAATCATCTCCCATTATCAAGTGACTAACAACTAAGGGAACATAAACCTACAGAACCAGGCCTATGTAAAATATACCACTAACCTTAAGGGGGGCAGACCACTTTAAAATGGATTTTTTCCGATTTTTAGGTTTTTATATCATTGGAAAGCCTGAAATCTCCCCTTTAAATTGATATATAATACATTGTGCTTGGCAGTTTTATTGATGGTTAAAAAAAATAATGAGTGTAGATCTGCACACATGTTTTCCACCCATTACCTGAATTAAGCTCTCAGTGCCAGTGCGCATCAATTTATTCGGCTGTTTTTCACTTTATATAGTGCTACTTATGATATTATAGTTCAAAGAACCTGTTATTGTAAAGGCACTGGATTCCTCTATGTCTTATTTTAACAGGTGTTTTTTTTACAGTGGTTATGTTTGATGTTTGTTTACAAATCAGTGCAGAAGTGAAATAGTGAAGAATTGTGTGTGGGAAAAGTTAACTTTTGTGTAGGCTAGCTGTTTTATCCTCTTTTAGTGTTAATAAGGTAAATTAGGTAGAAAACTATAACCAAAATGCCAAGGGTAAAGACTTTCCAAAAAAAGAAGACTAAAAATAAGTTTGGTTGGCCTAGGCCTAGTCCTAATGTTGCAGCCAGTGCTCCAAGAAAGAACAGCACATCTAAAGAGAAACTTGATGGCAGTTCAGGGTATGATCTATTTACAGAAGATGAGTTTAAATATGATATATTAGATTTAGATACAGTAAGAAAAGTGATTTCTGAAATTGCAGTTTGCAAGCATTGTTACAACACACTAGAACTTTCAGTAAGTAATAGAGTAGGCCTAGCGTTTACACTAAATTTGAGTTGCTCTAAAGCAGATTGTGAAAAAAACATAAGTGAAAGAAACTGTAATCTTAGTACTGTTGATGTAGGCCTAAATGACCAGAAGCCTAAAGTGTACGATATAAATGTACGATTTGTGTACGCATTGCGCAGTATTGGAGTAGGCCAAGAAACTGGAGAAATGTTTGCTGGAATTATGAACTTACCTAAGCCTTCTAAATTTTCAAAGTATAATAAGATGTTGATGCCTGTAACAAAAATGGTGTGCTTAGAGACAATGAAGCAAGCTGTAGAAAAAGCAGTTGAACAAAACGATGGCAGTCGTGACTTGGCATGTGCTTTTGATGGTAGTTGGCAGAGACGCGGGTTTTCAAGTTTAAACGGTGTAGTAACAGCTACAAGCATCACTACAGGACAGGTCTTAGATGTTGAAGTAATGTCAAAATTTTGTCGATGTAAGGGAAGATTAGAGAAAAATCATGAGCCTCTGTGTATTTCTAATTACTCTGGCACTAGTGGTGGAATGGAGGTTGCAGGTGTATCTAAAATGTTTGCACGGTCACAAGAAAACTACGGTGTTAGATACAAGTATTATCTAGGCGATGGGGACTGTAAAGGATACGACACTGTGAACTCTGAACAGCCCTATGGACCTGATTTTCACATTGAAAAAATGGAATGCCTGGGCCACATTCAAAAACGAATGGGGAAACGATTACGAACCTACAAGCAAAAAAACTCGAAGGCAGTTCTCGCAGATGGAAAAAAACTAGGTGGCCAAGGAAGACTAACTGGACATGCCATAGACACTATTCAGATATTTTATGGATTAGCTATCCGAAGAAATGCAGCTTTAGGAGTCCAAGCTATGAAGAGTGCAATATGGGCGGAATATTTTCATTTAGGTTCCACTGATGAAAACCCTGAACATGCGCTGTGCCCAAAAGACTGTGATACTTGGTGCAAGTACCAGAAAGCACAACAGGATAATGTAGAGTACAAACACTCAGAACATACCCATCTGCCTACCACAATTATGCAGGAAATAAAACCAATTTTTAGAGACCTATCTAACCCTATCTTGTTGGCGAAGTGTACACATGGTGGTACACAAAATATAAGTGAGTCTCTAAATAATGTTATTTGGAGTCGTATTCCAAAAAGAGTGTTTGTTGAACTAACAACCCTTCAACTAGGTGTGTTTGATGCCATAGCAGGATATAATAAGGGGAATGTGTCAAAGTGCATGGTTTTTAAAGTAATGGGTCTGCCACCTGGAGGGAATTGTGTTACGGCTATGAAGTTGTTGGACTCACGCAGGATTCAACGGGCAGAAAAGGCAGTGGAAGAGGTGCAAAAGAAGTGTAGACAGCAAACCAGTTTAAAAAGAAAGAAGCAAGAAGATGAATTTGAGGAGAGGGAAGATCCAGACAATCCACCTTATTCTTCAGGTCACTACTAATGGTAGGCATTCTGAAAATTTTATCGCCTGTATGTTTTTTTCGTTACTAAGGCTACCAAATATTTTTAAAACATTACAGATCTACAAACATGAAGTTTTGTTGCATTATTAAGTCCAACAGAGTACAGATTTAAATAATAAAACAATTTACTTTAAATTGTGGTGGGTTTTTTTTTTGTTATGTGGCGCTTTTATTTCATAGGACTTTTTTAATCTCATATGCCCATGTATAAAAAATATTCTTGGATTAATAAATAAGTAAGATATTTTAAGACCACTTGGTAACACTTTGCACATATATTCCCTAAAGGTGTATGCCAAATTTCAAACTCCTAACCTAAAGGTTTCTTTAAAAAAGTGTACATTTACTGTTGCATCCGAACTATTTTTGCGTTTTCCGAAAGTCGTGTTTTTCGACACTTAGGTACATGTTTATAGAAAACTACTATTGCTAGAGCCTTAAAATTTTGTTTAAATATTTAGGGTAACATTGTGCACAATCACTCGATTGGATTTTTTTCTATCTTCCTCACTTTTTCTAAAAAAAAATGTTTTTGCTAAAAATTATAAATTTTTTTAAGTTTTAGAGAAAAAAAATCTGTAAAAAAAAAATAAAGCAAGATTAAGAAAATCCCAATCGAGTGATTATGTCTTAAGGTCTAAACTAAATGTATGCCAAGTTTCAACTTTTTATATTAATTGGTTCAGTAGAAAAGTGTACCAAAGCTAACATGGCGTTCTTATGGACTTTTCGAAGTGGACTGCCCCCCTTAACCATCTACACAGTACATCTCAGAGCTGAAACTGAGAAGTAAAAAAAAAAAAAAACACAGAAAAGCACACCTGAAGGCAAACCACGTGTTTACAGACCGCAGTCAGACAAACAACTGGCAATGTCAGATGGCAAATGTCCGAATAACTAATAATAAAATAGTGTAAATGCGGCTTAAGAAAATCTTAAATAAAACCCAAAGTTTACCAAGATGGTACCAAATATAGTTGAGCATACGAGTCATACAACCAATTAAAACATTTAAAAAAAACACGATTCTAGTTTACGGCTCCTTAAAGTTTAAGCTAACGGGAAAAGAATCAAAGATCTAGAATCTTGTGTTTCAACCAAAAACCCCCATTGAATGTATACAAAGATAAAAACTTAATTTTCTGATATAACTCAAAACTATTTTTCTAAGCTTATAACAACCCATACACCTACAAACTGTGTTACCAGTTTAAAGATAAATAAATAACTAATGAGCTTGACTTGTGAGAAAGTAACTAAGATAAAATAAAACCTGAACACAAAAGTTATAGTTTGGTTACTGTAGCCCATGCATCACTGAGGATGGCGACATTGTCGTTGAAACGCGTTTGAGGTTAGTAAACGTATTTATTGTGAGATTTTGTGTTCAGGTTTTATTTTAACTAGTTTAAAGATAAAGTTGATTGCAATTAGAATATTCGAAAATGATTAACTATGTTTTTTTCTCTCAAAATGTCAATGCCTTATTTACAAATCCTACATAAAAACTTGTTATTAGGTTTGTATCTTTTGTTATAGACACCCCAAACAGCGGCCATATTGTGTTCAATGTGTTAATTATAAGTAAGTATAGTGCAAACAGAAAGTTTACCGCCATGTGCAGGCTGCTCCAAAATCAACAGAATGTAGTGTACGGTTAAAATTAAATTTTATTTAAACAATTTAACAGTCGAAATAAAACCTAATGAGTTTACGTACTAGCATTAATTATAACCGAGTTATACTTCTTAAAATATGCCTAATAATATATTTGTAATTTTCTTAGATTTGTTAACAAATTAAATTTATGTTTGGAAATAAAATTTTCATTAAATTTCACTTGCCTATTGTATTATAACACAATTAATTAAGCATGTAAAGTGATTATATAATGAATAAGCAAATTGTATTATATTGATGATTATTGTAAGGGGGAACAGTTACAAATTATATCTTGTAATTTATATTATACAAATTACACCGCTTTGAGAAATTTCATTTATTTATATAACGTAGTATATATTTACATAAATTTAAAATTTATATTTACTGATTATTGAAACACCGGTAGCCATTTTGAAAGTATTACAAGAAACACTGTCATTTTTAATACATTTCTTGGCAATAGAACAATTGATTGTGATTTTGGGTTTGAAGACAATTAGGATAGCAAAAGGTTTTGCTTCTAGAAAAAATTCAATCTTTTGACCTACATAAAATGTCCTTTTAAACATCATGTTTCTCTTTAAAAGAGAAACAAACCATTTTATTATTTTCAGGTATAGAATCTGTTCTCGCAAATTGTCGTATAACTATATAAATGTCCTGCCAGCCATACATGTAATAAAATCCAAATTATAATACAAATATTATCAATATTACATCTTGTTTAGGGTAATTTCTTGACGCCTTAAGGCTGCATTTTGTATACTAAATCTTATCCAGTGATAAAATGTATATTTTTTACTACATGGTTTTATGGAAATCTTTAGTCTGACAACTGTCAAAAAATTATAAAATAAATATTTGACATAATTCACACTTAGTTAGCACAAATATCCTACAAATTAAAACATTAAAAATAAGAATGTTACTTGTTTGATACTATGTTAGATACTTTATTTATTTTAGTTTGTTATGATAGTTTAGGAATATAATAAGTTAAGAGGAAGAAAGAACCATGAGGTCCTTCCTAACTTCTTCTTAAAATGAAGGCAATAAATGCAAAAAATAAATACAAATTTAAAAGTTCACTAAAAGCATATAATTTCTTATCTAAATTAAGGCCTAAATTACTTGCAGCAATTAAATTATTAATTCTAGCGATTAGCGTTAACACTGCATGTTAGTATAGATTTTCTTTAAAAAAAGTGTGTTTAATTTAATATCAACAAATATTATTAAATAAATCCCTTTTCAACTTTGTACGCTAAGGATTTTTACCTCATTTTAATTCAAGACTGGACTAATTCAGACTAACTTAATATTAAGTTTCATCTTAAGATCGAAATAACAAAGTTTTAAACTAAGCTAATAAGCACATTTAAGTTTAGCGCCTGGTTATGTATCATGTAACTACACTAAATTTAAAAAATAACAACACTGTACTCACGGATGATGGTGCTCTGTTTTTGTCGGCAATAAGTTTAGTTGTTGACCCCATGGGGGTGTGGTGGAGGGGTCCGCCCCCCCGGCTTGGCGATAGTGAAGACCCCGTCGCGATGCTGCTCGTCTCACTGCTCAACTCGGACTGACGTTGATGATCGTCTTTGGCCCACTCGCCAGGTGGCGCAGTCAGCCGGTAGTCTCGCAAGAACCTGAACACTCCGCTGATCTCATCCGACGCTACAGAGTCCAGCACCATTGAACCAGTGGGTGTACTCGGTCGTGAACCTTCTAAAGAAGTGCCCTGAAATCAAACAAATTAGTATTTATTACCGATAGATTTGTAAATTATGTATTTTGTAAAAATACCTATAAACCAACCAGATTATATAAATACTTTGCTGTACTACAACGATATTAAATCTAATTTGTATACACAAATTTATGATGTAAACTTCAATAATCTTGTCAATCATTGTCTTGTTTTATGGTTCCTTAGTACGGGGTTAAAAATGAAAGACGAAAAACGAAAAGTTTAAAACAGTCGAAAATCCGTAAGAGAGTATATTCGGATTCTCTTCACAACTATGAAATCGTTATCATTGAAACACTGACTTACAATCTAAGATATTACTGCTCTCTAGAATATTAAAAAAATCATATAGCCTATACTGTATTTCATATCATCTTGTTTATACTTTTCTATCTCAGCTATAATTTACATTTTAAGTTATGCAGTATTTTTGTATCGGACCTCTCTTTAACATGATTTTAATTTTACTTTAATTAAATATTATTTATAATTTTTTGTATCACCACTTTCTAAATACTATTATTTGTATACAATTTGTTAACTCTGTATTTATCATTATTTGTAGCCAGTTCCCTCCTGAAAATGACCTATATTTCATTATTTATTATTTTTTAATCACTGCTAGCTTGTTAACATCAATTTAAAGATTACAATGTTGTTTTATATTGAATTTGTATTTATCTTTTTAATTATTTATATTGTATTTAAAAACTATTGTATGTATTATATTACCACTCCCTTTTGACTATGATTTACATTTTATTTATTTTTAAAAGAAATCTTTGTTATTATTTTTTTATAACGTCGCGTCGCTCCCTCTTGACCATCATATGCATATTTTAAATTTGATTTGATATTCATTGTATTGCCGCTCTTTTTACCACAATGTATATTTTTATTTTTAAATATTTTTTAAACATCAGCTCCATTGGCAGCAGATTTAAATTATATTTTGTTTTACCGCTCATTCCTTTATTATGATTTATATTTTTATTTATTTATTACTTGTTTATCTCCGCTCCCTAGAGCTCGACTATATTTATATTTTATTTAAAATATTATGATCATAAATTTGTTAATCACCCTCTCTTAACTATGCCGTTTATTAAATTGTTTATAGTATTTTTATATTCCTTTACTAGGCTGTCATTAATATTTTTATTTATTCTTTTTAATCGCCAATCTCTTTATTATGATTTTATACTTTTGTTTTATTATTTTGTCTATCGCCAATCTCTCATCTCTATGAATTTTATTTTAATTATAATTTTTTGTTCCGCCAATACAATAACCATAAATTTAAAAAAATAGATTTATTAAATTTTTCATCGCTGCTACCTCTTTGCTATAATTTATATTTTTAATTTAGTAAAATTTCTCACTTTTCATCCGTACGATTAAATGAAGGTCGAGGAGTGGAATCGCGAAACATCGCCTTACCAACTAATATTAAAGACATTCTCACGATAGTATTATTATTGTATCACAAATTAATTTACTCAATATTGGCCGGAATTTAGATTAAAAACTATTAAATTACAACTTTTTATTGTAAATATATTAAAAACATATGCGATTAAATAGTACGTATAGTAAACAGGGGAAACATGGAAAATCATTATTAAGATTAAACTAAATTTTCATATTTAACTTGTCTTTTATCTTAAAATTTAGTAACATTGAAAAGAAATTTTAAATTGATTACTTCAAAATTACAAACTACTGCTTAAATATTAGAACAACCAAGGCGATCCTAAGAAGAATATTTAGTAAATTCTCAAAAACACGACAGTATTTTTTTTCAATGGTGCTTCTTCAGTTCGTGATATTTACAATTACTGCTAAGTATAGTGTGCTCATTGAGGTTTGCTGTTTTATAATGAACTAGGGGAAACCCCTGCGTGCTCCGCACGCCAACCCTGTTGAAACCTTCTATACACATAATCATGTCATGTTTTGTTTATAATAAAGGTGTAGGATAAACAATAACTCCAAAGCTAAGTAATGTTAAAAATGTTAAAATCAAATTGTTTCGTATATTTTATAACAGCAGTTATAATAAAGGTTAAAAAATCATCTAGGCTCAGGTCTACACTTTAATAAAAACCTAACCTAAAAGTTAGAAATATAAATAATTGCTTAAAAGTTTGAAATAGGCTGTTAATGGAAATATTGGAACAAACAGCTATTTTATCTGTTATTTTATTATATTTTTTGCTATGATAATAAATGTAAATACATGTATTGATTCATCATCTAGGCCTAACCTAAGATTTTTGTTCGACTAAATTTACAAATATTGAAATAAAAATGTTTTTATCAAAATGAATTATAGCCTATGCTACTCAGGGATGGTGCAGCTTTTTATTTGCAAAACTATGTTTTCAATCGGTTCAGTAATTCTAGAGATTACCCCCTACATACAAACAAACAAATTTCACCTCTTTATAATATTAGTATAGATATAGATAATAAGAAACAGTTGCATTTGTAGTTTAAGAAATTACAAAACAATGGTTTGTAAGAATTAATTTATTCATTACGAAAAAATCAGTAATCGTATGGAAGAAAGTAAAAATATTTACTACAATTTTAAATAATTCAAAATAAACACTAGTTATGTTTTACAGCCTTTAATGGTAATATTAGCCTTTAAAGCGTGTATTGTCGATTTTTGTTCTAATTTCTTGTTTTTAGTCAAACAACCTACGAAAAACCTCGCAAATATGACAAACGTATTTGTACAAAATAGGTATAAAATACACGTATACAATTTGACTTAATTTATTGAATACAAACAAATACATTCTAAAGATAAAAAACTGTTGACTTCATTATGGAAAGTATTACTGTTTTTAATAAATTCGGGTATAAAAGATATATATGTACAGTACTTTTTTTTATAATTTTGACTCAATAGCTTTTGTAATATTTGAGTGAGAACTAACGATAAAAAATAAAATAAATTATAGGCCTACATTTTTCAGATAGTTTCTATAAACTTACAATAACACCCCTTTTAAAAGTAACATTTTATCGTACCTAACTGTTGTACAAATGTATAATTATTTCCTTTGGTAATTAGTCCAACCATCAACAAAGTTTCTAATATGGCAGATAAAAAGTAAGCTCAGTTGAAGAAGAACTCGCATATCATTAGTTTGCTTTATGAGGCAGAATAACTTTTAATTAACTGGAGATATTCTTCAATAAACCAATGTTAACCGCATTTGCTCTTGTTAACTTTAAAATTATCAAACATTGTTAATTTTAAACAACACAAAAATGCAAAATATACAAAAGGACTACAGTAGTAGCTTACTCTAATTATAAAAACAATATAGTAAATTATTTATTATAATCTAATAACAATAGGTTATAATGCATGTTATAATTAACTATATTAATATAAATTTAATCTTTATAATGAATCACACATTATCATTATAACGGAAAATAACCGAAAGAAACGTGTACAAAATTAACATTTCCCTCAAGATCGATTTGTAAATGGTGCACATAACAGCAGAGTATTACAGAAAAGGAGAAACTATTGTTATTTTTTAAAAAGGCTAATTAATTTTCAATTACTGAATACTTATTTAATACCGCATAAACTCAGATTTAAAACCATTTTCAAATTTTTATAAGAATGGTTAATTTTTTAAGATTTTAAGTGACTAACAGTACACGTTTTAAATTTATTACTAACGCCTGGAAGCACTTTGCCACAGCAGAGCTGCACTACAAGTTGCATATACAATCAGGCGTCAACGTTGTTCACTATATCGATATACAGTACAAACTAACGATTGTTGAAACACTAGCAAAGTCGATTAGCCATTTATTAATTAATGCAAAACATATATCAGTAACAATGCAATAATTACAGTGAAGCGAAAATAATACAATTAATTTTGTTTTCAAATCAGAAAAGGTATTTAACTGCTCCGATTAGTTGTTTTTGCTGATTTAAACATTATTCTTCTGTGTTTTGCAAACAATTACACACTTTTTAATATAGTTTTAGTACTTAAACAATTTAGAATAAAGCTTATACAGTATTGTATGTAAAAACTAGAAAAAATATAGATTATAGGTAGTGTCTTTTTTAAATGGCGCACCATTGGTATCTTGTAAACTATAAATCTGGCAGCAAACTTTAAATAGGAAACCTTTCATTGTCTTTTTAGAAATTAAAACTTTTTTGTAAATGGCCGCCATTTTCCAACATGGCGGTCAACTTTCGAATTTTTTATGGAACACTCTATATTTTAAGATGATTTAATATTTTAATTATACAGGATTGATTGATTGACTTTTGGGGGCGAGGTTAGGACTATTTAGTCTTCTCTTCCACCTAACCCCAAATGTCCATTTTAACTGGACGACCAGTGGGATTTGAGGGATTTCCCAAAGTACAAGATTTACAGCACCATTTTCCAATATGGTGAACAACTTTCGCATTTCTTATGGAACACCATATATTTTATAATGATTTTGGATTCTACAAGTTATTTTAAGACTTTTTTGTTCTTGCTGTTTTTTTCTATACGACTAACCGTTTAGAGGGGTGTAAAGTTTAACCCTTGGAACTTCTCCAGTGTATTTTTATTACAGCCACATAATTGTCATAAAACAATTCCAACACATAATTCGTCAAATAATCAAAAAGCCCGGTGCTGTTTTATCATTCAATAATCACCTTGTACTGCCTTGTTGAACTGTTTCCTTAACGTATACAAATTCTGAACTGATACAACTGGAATATGGAAAGTATAACGTGCTTGAATCAATAACAAATGTCCAATTTTACCAAGTTGAATCAAAATTAGGTTCTCCTTTTACTTTCTCACTATACTATAGTAGCCTATAGAGAAAGTATAGTGATCGCAAAAAAAATCGATGTTGAGATTTTTGTGGAAATATCCGTTTTGGGACCCCCTGAGTCCAAAAAAGTGGTTTTTACAAAATGTCTGTCTGTATGTCTGTATGTCTGTATGTCTGTATGTATGTCTGTATGTATGTATGTTGTAGACAAAGCTAGAGAGAAAACTATTCGATCGATTTCAACCAAATTTGCACCAGACATGTCCAGTACGCCTGTATAGATGCACGAAAAAAGGGTTTTGAACAATTTTGAAAAACAACCCCCTTTTTGGCCAAAAAACCTCCAAAAAATCAGTTATTATTTTTTTATAAAAAAACGGCTCTAACGATTTTGATAAAATTTGGCTTATATGTAGCCTTTAATGTGCCCTACCATATACAAAAACCCGCATCTTTCTAAAAATTCTCGTTTAGCTAATAATAATAATAATAACTGATTTTTGGGGTTTTTTTGGCCATAAAGGGGGTTATTTTTCAAAATTTTTCAAAACCTTTTAATGTGCATCTATAAAGACCTAATTGACGTGTTTGGTGCAAATTTGTTCGAAATCGATCGAATAGTTTTCTCTCTAGCTAATAATAATAATATTTATTAGTTAATCGCCTACTTTAATAAAAGTATACAAAGCTAGAGAGAAAACTATTCGATCGATTTCAACCAAATTTGCACCAGACATGTCCAATACGCCTGTATAGATGCACGAAAAAAGGGTTTTGAACAATTTTGAAAAACAACCCCCTTTTTGGCAAAAAAAACCCCCAAAAAATCAGTTATTATTTTTTTATAAAAAAACGGCTTTAACGATTTTGATAAAATTTGGCTTATATGTAGCCTTTAATGTGCCC
>JAGFPH010000663.1:95445-124599 GCA_018207615.1 Philaenus spumarius | reverse complement strand
CCGCATCTTTCTAAAAATTCTCGTTTAGCTAATAATAATAATAATAATAACTGATTTTTGGGGTTTTTTTGGCCATAAAGGGGGTTATTTTTCAAAACCTTTTTATGTGCATCTATAAAGACCTAATTGACGTGTTTGGTGCAAATTTGTTCGAAATCGATCGAATAGTTTTCTCTCTAGCTAATAATAATAATATTTATTAGTTAATCGCCTACTTTAATAAAAGTATACAAAGCTAGAGAGAAAACTATTCGATCGATTTCAACCAAATTTGCACCAGACATGTCCAGTACGCCTGTATAGATGCACAAAAGAGGGTTTTGAACAATTTTGAAAAACAACCCCCTTTTTGGCAAAAAACCCCCCAAAAAATCAGTTATTATTTTTTTATTAAAAAACGGCTCTAACGATTTTGATAAAATTTGGCTTATTTGTAGCCTTTAATGTGCCCTACCATATACAGAAACCCGCATCTTTCTAAAAATTCTCGTTTAGCTAATAATAATAATAATAACTGTTTTGGGGGGTTTTTTGGCCATAAAGCGGATTGTTTTAAAAAAAATTTCAAAACCATTTTACGTGCATCTATGAAGACCTAATTGACGTGTTTGGTGCAAATTGTTTTGAAATCGATCGAATAGTTTTCTCTCTAGATAATAATAATAATATTTATTAGTTAATCTCCAACTTTAATAAAAAAACACTCCTACCCCACCCTACAAGTCACAGTGAATCTGTTTAGTAATTTAAATGTATTTGTGAGAAAGTATGTGCCAGTTCCTCTTATATTTCAGTATTTAAAAAAAAAAACTATATTTTCTGACGTTTCGGTAAATTTTATTTTAAATGCTGTCGTGTACCATATTCGGAGTGTGTACTGCGACCCAACGGCCAAGTGGCAAGTGGTTTAGAAATAGCTACAGAATTAGAAGCGTTAAGGCGTTTGCAGTACCCCGCGTAGAAATACAAATACTTTACTGAATAACAATTCATAAACTCACTGATCTAGCATTTCTCTAGGCAGGCAACTTTGACTAATTATTCTCCACTCGTACAGAATCCGAATAATTGATTATCAAAGCTTCCTTGTTACTTTCTTATACTACTCATCAAAACTATTTGAAGTCTTATACATACAGTACCATTGGCGGATCCAGGGATGGCTGTGGGGGCTGCAGTCCCTCCGTTGGGTTATTATAATTTTTGTTTAACCCTCTAAGTGGCAGACTGCTCAATTGAGTAGCCACACAACTTGTATCGAATAATTTTACCCACTAAATATTATCCAAGCTCAATAAAACATAAACAATTGTAAAGGAAATATTTTAAACTTTAATTTTTGTATTCACAAGTTTGTTCTAAAACTTATATTTACATTATGTAACCAACGTTGTAATATAGTAGTTGTGTAAATCAACTGACCATTATACAGACTTGTTTTGAGAAGAAGATAAAGACACCATTGGATTCGTCAAGATTTGAACTTTCTACCACGGTCTTAAAATCATTCGTCACTCTTATAGTTTCTTAGATAAATATGAAGTTTTCTGTAAACCCTTGCAATTATAGTTTTTCTACCAATGAGAAACACATTTTGCAATCGATGTATATTACAAATCGATATATTTGTATAATGATTTTTATATCGATTTGAAGTGGAAGTTCTATATATTCGTTTAATATAAGGAAACCCTAATTTAGTGTACCGAGGCTATTCGAGGTGAAATACGTACCTCGAACGCCGTTACCTTTTAACAATTGTTTACAGCGTCTGGTTGTAATCTACAAATTAATTTATACGTTTGTGAGAGTTTTGTTTAGTTGTTTTAATTTAGTGAAACAAAGTGAAAAAAGTTTATAGAATAAGGCTATTTAAAATTTTCAGGTATACAATTAAATTCTTTGATTTATTTTCTACAATTTGTTATAATCAAATTTAATTTTTAGGTAACGCATATATTCCGTAATTCCTATTCAAAATTCCCATTCCCATCGAAATGATGTATCACATGAACCACCTTTCCATTAAAAAAAAAATCAAAGTTACATTCAAAATGGCGAATCCAAGATTGCGGAT
Organism: Philaenus spumarius; assembly: GCA_018207615.1. NCBI lineage: Eukaryota > Metazoa > Arthropoda > Insecta > Hemiptera > Aphrophoridae > Philaenus > Philaenus spumarius. Next base: position 122,522 of record JAGFPH010000663.1, on the reverse strand, counting down.
AATTTTTTTGAAATCTTAATAAAAAATATTTTTACATAGAGGTTCCTCAACTTTCAAATTTTGTTTATATTATATTGAAATTTTGAATTTTGTTTATATTGAAATATTAAACCTGTGCTAGGCTTTTTCTACATCCTGCATATTATTTTCTGAAATGTGTTTTTTGTCGCTGAGCGATATCTCCCTCAATTCTTCATCAAAATTAATTAATTATTTAAGCATCATTTTAAAGCTTATGTTGTCCGAAAAATATTGACGAAAAATAGACAAACAGCTTAAAATTAATGTTTTCGTTACAAAAATGTATTAAAAAAACTTTTGTATTATACTTCATATGGTTCCTAATGAAAGGTGCCATCTATTAACAATCTAAAATGACTAACTAACATGACAGCTGTTAGTTAGATGGTTTACATTCTATTAGCAAGTGTAATCTATCACGCAAATCAAACAAAATTAAATCAACGTAAAGCGTTATAAATAGTTATAAACTGTTGTTTATAAACCAACGTAAATAAATAAACTTGGGACTAACTGAATAAAATCAGCGTATTAAATCAGTTAAGTACTCCTATCTTGCGAAATTCTCGCACAGATAAGCTAGTTAAAAATAAATAAAACTTAAAACTACAAAATCTACGAGAATTGTTTCATACTGATTAATTCGGTGACTTTTTCATTCTAGATAAAACAATTTGATTGGGATTGCTTCAATTTAGTATTTTATAAAATGTGTTTCCAAAGTTAGACAAAAACATGGAATTACAAAACAAAAACAAAGAGGTAGAGTAACTACCAATTAGGGTTTAAGAACATATTTCAAGTTTTACTGCGAGATGTGCCAATATAGACAGGTAACCCCTTCTCCGTAAAGGTCTAGGTCGATACTAGGTTTGGGGAGAGGGAGGGATGCATTTACAAAACATGCAATTGATCGTGTATAATTCCCTTGGCTTTCCTTCTAGACTCTAGACAATGCAATTTGAGAGCAAATATGCAATCGATACGCGGGACTGTAACATTTCAAATGTTTACAATGTTTCAAGGTATGATTACACATTTTCATTTTCAACTCTCAAACTTGTCTACTGAAGGTCAGTTAAAAAGCAAATGCGACCATTTATCTATATAAATAAAAACGTAAATGTTCGTTTGTTCTAAATCTCAAAACTCCCTAAGTTCTTCACCGATTACTTTGAAATTTTTACACAACATTATATCCGAATACAATCAGGTTTTTATATACTTTTTAAAAAAAAAACATAAGCATCTATTGAACATATAAAAGTAATAAAAAATATACTAAATATTTAATAAAAATGTTAGCGTGATTAAATATAATAATAACAGTAATCAGCTGTTTGCTATAGGATTTCCATTAGCACCTGATTTCAAACGTTGAAACAATTATTTGTATTTCTAATTTTATAAATAAATTAGGTAGAGGTAAATTAGGTACCCTTTTAGGTAGAGTTTTGTTTACGTGTAGACCTGAGCAGGGACGTAAATACAACAAATTATTGGGTAGGCAAAATCTTAAATTTCCGAACAACTTTGACCATATTTCCCAACTTTTGTGTGGGGGTTCCAAACGCGCAGAAGGGGGCTCTGGGTTATGTTGTGTGGAATAAATCCCAGGGGAGATGGACCTTGGACGCTCCGCTCGGATTTTTTTGAATGGACTTCTCTAAGTAGAGGTTTTAACATTGCAGGTGCTGTATTTAATACTTCAAGATTTTTATATTCTACAAGAATTATTATAACATGTCCATCACATTATTGAAAAAACTTTCCCCATATTTTCCCACCGTTTTCTTTTTCCCAATATTTGCCGCAAACTTAAAAATTTACCCATTTTGGGAAAAACACTGGTCTTGCGGCCTGGATTAGGGCAATGCATGTCAGTGAGTCTTGTTGCTACAATAACAAGGGTTGGAACTAAATTTCCCAGATCATCATTTAAAAGAAGACAATGCATTTATTTGGTAGTACAGAAATATTTGGATTTGCCCAAAACTTTTGGATTTAAAATTATAAGTTGCTTGTTATTTGAGAATGTTGGTATTTAACAACAAAAACTTTTGAAACCCAAAACCCAAAATTGAAGTTTTTACGTGCAATTTAACCCAAAAGTAAAAATTCAAACTTTTTTAAAAAGTTTACTTACTTTGTATTTTTCCGTCACGTGACTTCTTTTTTCTTTTATTATATTACGCGTTTCGGAGATTCACTCCATCTTCAGATAAGTATTCACTCTTACGAGGTCGTCAGATAAGTATATTCCTAACTTTTTGGATTTTAAGATTATTTCCCCCCCCCCCCCCCATAGTGACGTCCCTGGACCTGAGCATTGCTGATTTTTGAGCATTGAGACACGCAGGAGTCTCCCCTAATTACTAAATAAAAATATAGTAGGAACAACAAACTCGCCTGTAGGCATTTACAATTTGGTATAATAAAATATTAGGTAAAACCAAGATTAAAACTTTTACAACACCGAGAATACACTATTTGAAAGGAATGTCTCAAGAAATTGTTGTTTCGCGACGCCAGCTTTGGAATGTAGCCTATGGTAATACATTTGAATGTAAAGATGAGGTTGTCAAGTTACAGGTGTAGAACACGGCGTCCTTCAAAAGCCCTGCCCACGTGGCGAGTGTATTAGTTCTCTATAATATCAGTTTGTTATTCAACTCACGTGTAAACAAGTTGGTGGAACAATTTGGTTCCCTTCTTTCATATCTTTCCGCAAATTTTCTTTTATGGTGAATAATTGTACACAACACACAAAAATGGACGATGATTCATTGCACGTACTAGTATGTGCCCGTTCGGGACCTACACTCAAAGAGAAAAACCTGTTAATTAAATTTGTTTTACTACTGTCCAGGCATGGGATCAAGGGGGCGTTTTTAAGAAGGGAAAATAATACGATTATTGCGTTGGTTTGACTTTTGATGTAAATTCTTAATAATATACAGAATAACCAACATAAAGAACAATAAATGATGCCAACAGTAATGTTAATTTTGAATAATGGAATTAACACCAGAGAACAATATTACAATGGCACTTTTATTTGCATTTTCAAACTTTGACCAATCTGTATCTTGTAAGGGACCCCACCAATACGCCTCACTGATATCCGGTCAATGTTCAAAGTTCTTCAAAGGACTCTTTGTAGCTGCAATACTTAATGAAATACAGTAGTCGTTTATTTTAATTATTAGCGAATTTCCTTAGGAAAGATTAGCGAATTCAGTGACTTTTGGTGAGAGTTAAAGGTCGAAAGTGATAAAAATTCTTTACAATTGAAATGGTCTCTTTTCCCGTACCTCCTGTAAAAGAGTTCATGGAAAACTGATGAGAACAAAGTTTCTTGTCCTGTTAAGAATGAGGATCAATAGATTGAGGAATCCTTGGATCACGATCAATCGATCATGCTGGAGTGAAAACGAACTGAAATTAATCCGCTTCTGCTCCGTATGGAGTTAAGCTGAGTGCCTCATAGCATAGATCATGAATAATAAAATAGATCATGCATGCATACGGCGGCTGTGTGCCGAAAAAAGGTTGTCGGGAAAATATTGCATGATCGCGCCGCGAGGTAGCGCTAGGGAGAAATCATTGGTTGCATTGGTGTTATACACCGCTTCCGTCGTTTCCCCAATAGATCGCGCCACTATGGTCGAATTTCCAGTGGATTGAAACATTGCATTGGATCGGAGTTCTATTAGGTTATCCAAATACAATGCTCATAGTTCGGGATTTCTAAAGGTTATTTCACACCGGCATCCATGGACGTCCACGGGGGGCCATTCGTACACGCGTAGAGCTTGGAACATTCAAGATTTACGCGCATGCGCAGTCGACCCACAGCCAACACGGGAATGCGCTGTGCTCCAGGCCACTGTACTCACCGACTGTTGTTCAGCATCTTGTGAAGTGATAATTGATAACAACAACTTCAGATCGCGCATTAAATGGTGGTATTCAACAAAGGTTTCTGGTTTATTGGGTGAACCCATTTCGATCTATTTTTAAGACTGTACAATAGTATTGTTTCTTCTTCACTAATGGGCCTTTCACAATCCAGCCACGGCACGTCTTCACAAAACCCATCACTACACCACGGCAAGTCACAAGATAGCATCTCTTTGTCGAAGTTATGTTTGTAGGAGGAAATAGGCGGGGAAATGACATATCCACTACAAATCCGCTACTACTTCCGCGGACGTCCATGGACGACGCAGATTCCGGTGTGAAATGACCTTAAGGTCGTCGGTCGCTCCGTACACACTAATCGGATTGACTGTCCGCTCGAGAATCCTCGTCGATGTCCGTTACGTACGACGAGGATATCTGAACACACTCTCATTAGAAATAGTGTCTAATAAATGCCGATCCGTCCGATGACGGCAAGTTCGCGCCTTCCTTTGGCGTACAAATCTAACTCGGACATTATTATTTTTAATGCCTTTCAGGTTGGTAAAACCAAAATATTAAATTTAATTTATTTTGTTTCGCGTTTACTCCTCTTTTTATTTGAATATAATAACCAAAATTGTTTTTTAAATCCACTTGAACCTTATTTAGTATGCGTTAAATAGCAGGCGTAAATCAACGATACAAATTTAAATATAACTTCAAGTTTTATACGTGATTTTAAACATCCGTGCGTTACGCCCATCTCGTAATGTATTTCCCTTCTCGTATATCCTTGTTTGTCCAGTATCACAGTGTTTAAACCTTGAAATTGTTCAAGAAGCGAATCCAAAACAAACCAAGTGTGTAAACGATCAAGGATTAGATCAACTCTAAGAAAGCATAAAGTATTTGTATAGTCTTGCTTTAAATACAGACGCGATCAGCTGTGAATGTTTACAGGACTTAATGCATATGCTCTGCTGCAGCGCAGTGTGTACAGTTTTCAATTAAATAATGTCCTATCTACTATGGTGATAAATCGACACATTTCAAATTATACTTTACTGAATTTGTGCAACATTTCGGAAAAGTTTGAAACAGAAAAAAAGTAGGGCTAATAACAAATTACAACGCGCAAGCGCAATATAATAATAGGTGGTTATAAATAGGCCTACACTAAAACCTCGATTATTCGGTTTTGATGGTACCAGTACCGTTACGGATAAACGAAATTCCGGATAAACCAAATATCATGGGGTTTTATATAAAAACACATGTTTTTGTGAATCATTTAACGTAACATACAATAATCACTACTGGTAAGTACAGACAAATTAATTCAATTATTGCCAGAAAGAAGACAGAGAAAACTGAAACTGTATTTTTAAATAAATCGGTAATGTTCAACACAATGTTTCACACAAATACATTTATTGGTCACACGCTTTTCATAGACCGTAACAAGTTACAACTAATGAATTAACTGTTTCCTTTAGGCATACCCACTGCTCTCTAATCCGACGAGTTGAACTTAAGGGAAACTTACCCTATATCCTATTCTCCGTATATTAGTAAGTGAAAAGGCTTCTAAATGACTTCTCATGGGCAACATTAGTGAGAAACAATTTACACTACATTATGATAGGAACTACTTATTCTCGAAGTAGTGGGATTGCTGCAGTAAATAAACTGAATGCAACTGAATAACGACGATTCACTACTCCCAATATCATAAATACATTTATATATTTTCCTTAACCTTAATGAAGTGAAAACTTCTTATGGCCCGGCACTTTTCCTTTTCTTGTGTGTATTCGAATGAAATCTCGTGCACCGTACCTACCACAGTCGAATCACGATATAAAATACATGCATGATAACAATGAAATGGACATTGTGCTTCCTCATTTTAAAAGTTGTTTTAAAATAGTTTACTTGGTAATATGTACCTCTGAAATGGATATTGTGCTTCCTCATTTTAAAAGTTGTTTTGTACCTCTGAAATGGACATTATGCTTCCTCATTTTTACTTTACACCAGTTAAACTAATAAAGATGTGGGATCAACGTATAGCGCAGGTAAATTAAAAGCTAGGTCAACCTGTGTTGCAGGTTCCGACTGATGCAGACTGGACTAGCAATTTAAACCTCTCGCAACTCTGCTTCCCCTCATTAATTAATATAAGAGGGAAATATAGTTATTCACAATATTAAAAGATTGAAATAACGTATGGCAGATTGATTTTTTTTGCATTCATATTGTTGTTGGGGTTCTAAGTAATATGTAACGAGTTTCTCATCGGTCTAAAAATCACGGGATAAAAGTTCCCGGAAACAATGTTTTGAAAATATCCCGAAAACGACAAACTTTAATTAATGTTTATATTATGGTAAAATTTGACCAAATAATACCCAAACTGGGGAATAAAAAAACAAAGGTCTGATTGTTGGAAGTTGTTCATTACCCTTTGCTCTAAATGTGGTAAAACGACTCCTCCGAAATAGCGTCAGGTTTAGGGGTAGGAGGGATGGAAGGTGTAAAAATTTTGTGTTTTCTAGGTTTTTTGAAAATATCTCGTAAAACCTTCTTTTTAGAGCTTAGTTTGTTCAATCACTTTTTAAAGTACGTTAAATTCTCTACAAATATGGTTCTATAAGTTTTTTTATTGCGATCAATAGTTTTTCAGACATGTAGGGGGTAAAGTAAGGCATTTCTGTAGGTATGATTGAAAAAGTGTTTAAATTAACAATTTCTCGACGATTTAGCGTATAATTAACATTAGGGGGTATGTTTTGATAATACAGTTCAGCAGACATGGGGTTGAGTGTTGGATGGGGCCGTACATAAGTGTTTACTTATGATTGGTCTCAGTTTCCAACCCTGGACCAAATTCAGTCTGGAAATGCAGATCTCATTCCTTGTTTGTTCTCATTGTTTGTACTTTTTTTTTTGGGGGGGGGAATAAAAAGCTTAATTTGGTCTTGCTCAGATATCTTCTTGTCCAGTCGTCTGTCAACACTCTATTCCTGTGATTCTACTCCCCCCTTTGCAGCCAGAGCCTATCGTGTTGTAACTTGAAACCAACTGACAATGGTGTGTGTTTGTGTATGCTGCAGTTCTTTAATTGAGATTTTGAAATAAGTATATAGTTTGTTGGTTTAAGTGGCATACAGTTTTTTTTAATTGCAAGGGCAGTTTTTACACCTTCCATCCCTCCCACCTCCAAACCCGACGCAATTTCGGTGGAGACTTTTTACCACATTTAGAGCAAAGAGTAATGAACAACTTCCAACAATCAGACCTTTATTTTTTTGGATTCCCTATTTAGCTACAACGATTAGCAGTTTTTTTCGTAAGGGGAACCGTTTACGCGATATAGCATAGCAATGAATCACGAGGTCTCATTATGCATTCTTTCCCACAACAAAAAGAGGTCGAGTATCAGGTGCATTTGTCTTATTTACGCTCAGTAAGCGAAATCCACGATGTATATAACTGTTGACATTATGGTAAAATAATGGCTATGTATTCGGATGGCTTGATATACTCATCTTCTAAATCAGATTTTGCAGTCCCTAAATTGTGTCAGAAATATGTTGGATCAGTGTCATCATTAATCTACCCTTCATTAATATCAGCTGTTGCCCGGCTTTCCGACATCCCCAATTAAAACTTTCCTACAGTTAAACAAATTCAACACATCAAGGTCAGGTTGGAATAGAAATGACTTTGGCTCGAAGACATTATTTTTTAATGTCGATCCTAGTTTTCTTGATTTATCGCTTAACAAGTTAATAGTACCAAATTTATTATTACAACGGTATTCGCACTGTGGAAAAGTGTGCGGGGTTATCAACAATCTTTATATATTTTGTAAACAGTTAACACTGCAAAAAAATGTATAAACCGTTTTTGTAGCTAATTGTCTCTGCTAAAAACTAGCAACAAATGCATTTTTCTAAAACTGAAAGTTGTCTGGATATTTGCATAACAAGTTATTAAGGGTCGGCTCTAGCTGTCGGCCATGTTGGTTGACACTCCATAAGACCAATGTTAAATTAAAATCCAAATTTTTTCTTTTTTTTATGGGATAATTATGAACGATATGACATTTTAAAGCTATGGCCAATATGCATGCAAATGGCTTTTCCTAAACTAAGAAAAACATATTGCTTAATATTTATTAACAATTTAAAACAATGATTAAAAAAAAATTTATGTTGTCACTATTAATTATAGCGAAAAACTACCAAGCCATTCGCAAGAAGAATTTCGTCCCCAAGAGTTTGGTATTTTTTTTAAAAACGCTATTTGAACAATTGCGGGTTTTAAATGGATTTAGGCTGAGCAACGTCCGTGTAACCTACCGCCGCTATAGGGTGATTTTAAATATTTTTTTACGTTGTAACTATTAATTATAGCGAAAAATTACCAAGCCATTCGGATGAAGAATTTTGCCCCCAAGAGTTTAGTATTTAAAAAAAACGCTATTTGAACAATTGCGGTTTTAAATGGATTTAGGATAAGCAATGTCCACGTAACCTACCGCCGCTACGCTGGAGTCGCAGGTTGCTTTCTGTTTTACTAGAGCCGACCCTTAACGAGCATAGACGGAAATATTGAAAACGGAAAATTTCCACGGTTCATTTCCTCACCTCCCAACAACTTACTGTAATAAGTCCTTAAACAAATAAGTTTACAATCAATAATGCATTACAGACGGAGTTAAAACACTACTCGTTTAGTTATTAAAACATTCACAAAGCAGACAATAAATGCTAAGTTTTTATTAAATCAACTACAATTAGTATGACCTTAATGAAACCAAAGTAAATAACATTGAAATTCAAAATGCACCATTGTTTTACATTTATGAATGTTTTTCTTTGCCGTACAAGTTTTCAAAACTAAAGCGCAAACTACACAATATAATAAAAACTCCTTGGGCTTTAACGATCCTAGCCTCGTTGTCGAGTGCTCATTACTCAGTACGGTAGCACACTTGAGACTGCAAACACGCCAGACTTGCTTCAACATTTCTCTTTGATTTACCCTATCTCTTTTCGATCGCACTCATTACAAATGTATATTATTCAACTTGGTTTATTTAAAATTTATTTTGACAGATACAAATATAATACCTAACCTTGTTGTCTATATTTGCACTAGCATAATAGAAAAAGGATGTGTGTCCATATACCAGGTGTCCTCACAAATTACTGAACCTATTTTGAACAAATCTTTCACTAGTGGATAATAAACTTTCCTTAGCCACATAAGTTTCCATTTTTTATTTATTTTATTGCTATTATTATTGTTTTATCTATATTTTAGTATTAAACAAGATGAAAAGATGGAACACTTTTTCGAGGCTCCGGCTCGTGTTTTTTAAATACTCAAAAATGTGACGTTTTGTCAAGCACGTCACATCGCAAGATTTCAATGCTTTGGCATTTTAATTCGAGCCGAAGTAATTTTGAATAAAAAACGTGATCCCGACTACGGGCAGGTGAGAATAGAAGATATTATAAGATTGTATAGCTATAAGATATTATAGTGATTGTCGCCGACCATGCAAACTCTATACATTGCGCACAGGTGGTCCGATTCCCTCTATATATGTGTGTGTGTGTTTCGCTTTATGTTTACAACATTCTTGTTACTTAATGTACTCAGTATAGCTAGAATATAGGCGTGTTAAAGGTTCTTCTTAATCAATGAAGCATTCATTTGCAGTTTAACAAACTTGAATTGAATTTAACCAAACGATTAAGTTTTGCATTTTCGCAACGAACCCGAGCTGCCAAACTTACAATAAATAATATGCATAAAGTGTTGCTCCCATTAGGTACTTAAGAGATTTAATAATAGAGTTTTACGCTCATAACACGAAAACGAAAACAAATTTTAAAATATGAAACGAGATGCATTTGGGTCGACTTCCGACCTTCATGTTCTTTACACACCGTGGATTTGGCTGGGAATCGCTCGTAAACTCACACAGAAACAAACACTTTCTTCTATAATTACTATAGAAAACAGAAGTAAAACGCATTTACTCAAATCCTTAATTCTACAAATTCTGCATAGAATATCAAACTTCAAGAACGTATGTATTGTGATTGCAGTCTATGTTGTCTTTGATATTGAGGTCAATTTTATGTGTTAAAGGTTTTTCGTAATTAATATTCTGCAGGTACCGCAGTATAGTGTGCGGCCTCGGCGATGAGGGACCTTCGGACGTGGAGTCCGATCGATGTAAAAATGCTGCAGAAGACCGAAGATGAGCGAAGACCGAAGAAGATCACCTTGACTCTTTGTCTGACCCGGAAACTCGCAGCTCGGGACCTGATGACATCACGGAGAATAATTTGTTTTTCGTGAAAACAACTTGAAGTTAAATATAAACCTTGGTCAATACAAGATGGGGTTTATCGGACAGAAACCCTACTGAAATTATTAAAATGAGTTTCGCATTTATTGAAAATATGAAGTAGATTTTGTTAGTTATTTGGGTTACAACATCTAAAATATTTACAATAATAATGATAGCAAAATTTCTCTCTTCTCAAAAACACTTCTTCTATCCGTGCTTCAAAACATTATGAATGTTATAGTAGCATACTTATAAAACTCCTAGCTGATGTACCTGGCGTTGTACGTGTTAAAAATAAGGAACCCTACTCACAACAAACCATTTATTCATTTCTAGATCAATTTTTGTTTTGCTTTTAAAAGTTTTTACTTCATGTCAGTTAAACACGAGTAATATAACTATAACTCGTCAAAATATAACTATTGTAGATCGTGCATCACTGAAGATGGCGACTTTGTCGTTGAAACACGTTTGAGTTATTAAACGTATTAGTTGTGAGATTTTGTGTTCATAGTTTATTCTATCAAGTATATCTTCTCTCAAGTCAAGCTCAATACTTATTTATAATTACACGAGGTTTAAACGACCGTGGTTAAAGGCATGGGCGAGCTCCCAGGGAAATAAAAATATGTATATTATTAATTATAGTCAGGTAGTTTTCTTTTAAGAGATTAGCACTAAAATATGTTTTAAATGTAATGTATCTGTACCGTTTGATTTTACATATACTCGTTTTATTTTTTACATGAGTTCAAGTATGACCTGCAGGGTCACTACTTGGTGCTGCCTCTAGTCATGTTATAGCTTTGTGTATTCATTGACGGTGTAAAAGTACAGACTCAAAGCTGTGCGGATTAATATTTCACCTGAACAGTCAAATTGGCTTCCCAAATTTTAAAAGTTTTCTGGGGGAGGTCAAAAAATTTCCCTGGACCCCTTTTGCCGAAGGTGGGGAGGGTACTCCTTATCTTTAATCCCTATACCCCGGTCTAGCCCCCCTAGAAAATATCGTATGGGCGAACTTGGTTAAAGGTCCAACTGTTGTACCGCTTTAACCACTGGGATACTTTGCTCCTCATTTGGACCAAATAGAATATACAAGGCAATCAGAAGTCACAGTTTAAGGTTTTCTAGCATAGAAATTACATTAAAATTCAGTACGTTTAAATAATAATTATTATCTCTAACTAATAACCGCAAACTGAACGACGCCAATAACTAAACTCGATTCTGTGTTAAAGCACAGATAAAAGATATTTTTCTCCGTGGTTAAAGGCCAACTTTAGCACACTGTAGCTTTAACCTCTGGGACACTTTGCTCCTCATTTAGACCAAATCGAATATACAAGGCAATCAGAAGACATGGTTTAAGATTTTTTTAAACACTGAAATGACATTAAAATTCAGTAATTTTAATAATTAATATCTCGTTAGTGTTTATATATTTTTTAAACGTTTCTTCCCAAATTGGCGTCTTTAAAATAAAATAAGAATGTGAACGTACCTAATACCGTCATGGTTGCATTTAAAAGATTTTTTCAAAGTACGTGTCACGATATTTGAAATGAATTTTGGTAGGATCCGCCCCGTGGATAGTACACGCGCTGTAGATAGTATAGGTCAAATTTATCCAACACTATACATTGCTTATTAGCGAATTTCCATAGGAAAGATGAGCTATTGCAGTGACCCTTATGGTAATACCTAAGGTCGGGTGTAGTAAATGATCATCGATCATGGTCCCCAGAATTCGTTTTGGGGTGTTATTAAAAAATGATATATAGTGTATATGTGTTCGCACTCTAGCGGCCACATTTTAAGTCCGATTTGATCCAAATTTGGTGTACACGTTGGCTGTTTACTACGTTTGGACGAGTTCATTAGCCAAAAAAATCCAACAACCGCAAGCATGTTTTTTGACCGGAATATAAGTGTAGGATATTATTATTATTATCCTGCACATTTTGTTTTTTTACACGACCTTATAGCTCGCTTAGTTCCCCCAAAATCGATCAAAACGTAAAATACCATAAAAATACCCGGTTCAAATTCACGTGGGAATTTTACCAAGGGGGCATCTTCTTATCCGAGGCCCAATGACCGAGTTTGTACTTTGCGAGCGAAGCGAAGCAGTCCAAGGCCTGAAGGACGAGGGGCAAACTCGCAAGGCGAGTTTTTCCGCTGCGAGTGGAACGAAACAGTGGGTTATTCGAAGCTGAAGTCTAAGGTACAAATAAATTCTACTAATATATTTCGTACTCGCTGCCGCCTATTTAACGCTTTCGTGAGTAGACCAATGTGGTCGAATTATATTAACTAGAAGTTCAAGACTTTTACACAAATCTGTGTACTATAGAGAACGACACTATAGCTCTATCTGAGAGCACAACATCGTTATTAGAGTCGGTGATAAATAATATTTATGTCTTGTACTTTTAATAATTTTGCAGTACGTGCTATAATTAAATAATTGTATTATACTAGGGGAGACCCCTGCGTGCTCCGCACGCCAACCCCCAATGGAACCTTCCAAAAACATATGCTCAGGTCTACACTTTAAAACCCTAACCTAAAAGCTAAAAATACAAAAATTATTTCTTCAAATTTTGAAATCAGCTGTTAATGGAAATAGGCCTATTGGTGCAAAGAGCTATATTATCTTTTATTTTATTCAATTGGTTGCTATGGTAATAAATGTAAATACATGTGTTGGTTTATCATTCTAGGCCTAACCTAAGATTTTTTTCTGACTAATTTACAAATATTGAAATAAAAAAGGTTTTTATCGAAATTAATTATAGCCTATGTTACTCAGGGATAGTGTAGCTTTTTATTAGTAAAACTATTTTTTCAATCGGTTCTGTAGTGCCAGAGATTACCCCCTACACACAAACAAACAAAAAAACAAACTTTACCTCTTTATAATATTAGTATAATATCAAATGTTTTAATGTAAACTACAGAACAGCTGTTTTATGTTTTTAATTTATTTATTTAATACCAAATGTTTTAATGTAAACGAAGCAGATGTTTTTAAATTCTCATGTATTTCTTATGGGGATTTTTCGTTTTTCGGAGACAACAAAAACCCCTTAGTTTTTAATTTTAGAAAAAACTTATATTTTTCCCTCGTTCCTTGAATCGATACCTTTAATTTGATACCTCTCCCATCAACCTCCGATTTACCAAATTCTCACAATTTTGAATCTAAAATTTCGCTTACAGAATTATATATAAGGATTTCATTCTCTGAATATATTGATACCGCGAAAAGCCAGCAAGAAATTCTCCATTTTACAAGTCAAAATACGGCTACGACCTCAAGCAATGTAAACATAAAATCACTTAGCCTGCGATTAATGGTACTGGGCTAGTACACGATGGCGACCTTGAAGCTTACGCTTGCTTAGCTAATTGACGTCTCTCAGCGACATGACGTACTGGATTTCCTGACGTCACAATCAAGGTCAAGTATGCATTTTACTCATTACGTTGTCATATTTAAATATAAAGGCTGGGAAACACCGATAGCGTTGACATCATTGTTGTAATCATGGTTCGAATATACTTTAGAAATCGTCGTCTACGACCTTACCTGCAGGCTTAACACTTCTTCCTTGTTTTTAGATTACCGGAATTCTTAGTTTCGTGACTTATACCCCTTCATTTTATCACTATTTACTATTAAATGTTAGGTTTAAAAGTGGGCGCTTTTGCTACTATGCGTGCTCCAAAAGTAAGCACCGCTTCGGGCTATTTAGGATCGCTTTTCTGCGTACGTGCACTAGACAGACTGCCATTTTCGGTTTTAAAATGTAGGCATAAAACAAACGTGTTTACGTTTTGTTTTCATTATGTTCAATGTCAATAGATGATCCACTGAATGTAAAATCGTCTATTACTAGCGAATTTCCATAGGAAAAATGAGCTATTTCAGTGACCCTTATGGTAAGACCCAAGGTCGGGAGTAGAAAATGAGCACCGATCATGGTCCCCAGAACACGTTTTGGTGTGCCATTAAAAATCATATATATATATATATATATATATATACTCTAGCAGCCGCATTTTAAGTCCGATTTGGTTCAAATTCGGTACACATGTTGGTTGTCTAAGTTGCTCGGACGAGTTCGTTAGCCAAAAATCCATCAATCGGAAGCTCGATTTTGACCGGAAGTAACTTTTTTAGATTTTTCCTACGAGAATGAATTTATTTTTGAGTTTTTTCTACAACTATAAATGTAGGATGTTATTCTGCACATTTTGCTTTTTTAATATAAGTACCCGGTTCAAAGCCATGTGGTGGATTCTACCATGAGGTTGGCGTGCGAAGCACGCAATGCTTTGTGTGTTGAAGATACTTCCAATACGGGGGTTGGCGTGCGAAGCACACAATGTTTTGTGTATTGAAGATACTCCCAATATGCGGAATGGCGTGCGAAGCACGCAATTCATTGTGTATTGAAGACATTCCCGATATGCGAAATGGAGTGTGAAGCACGCAATGCTTTGTGAATTGAAGATACTCGCATTATGCGGAATGGCGTGTGAACCATTTTGCAGGTATTCAGCACTGTAGTGAATTGACCTAATTCCCAAATTGTTGGTTGAAACCCTAAAACATAGGCCTATAAACTTAATTTTGGAAATTTGCTAAACTCACGTCAGCAGTTCAGCTGCGTGGTCGAATTATTAATTATTTAATGCAAAAAAAACCTCGAACTAGTTGAATTTGATCGTTAGATTTTTGATATTTATGACGAGAGTTAATGAGCGACGAAATTTGTAGAAGGCTGAACGAATGCGTACGATAAACCAAAAACATTAATTTAATGATCGCTTTATTATGAAACTTTTGAACAAAATTAAAGATTCTACACCAGAAATGAAGGGTTACACCAAAAATTGTTAATTAACAACAACCCCTACTACAACCCGCGTGTCGTTCACCTACAACTGACATGTGTTGCAAAGTTAATGGAAAGGACGAGAGGATAAACAGATGTGTTACAATTTCTTATTCCAGTTAGACATCTATATAAAGTACAGTATCTTGTATTTGTACTTCTGCTGTCAATGAAGATTTGGACGGAAAGATGAGAAAATGTGTTATTCGCCGGTCAGCCCGTACCTTGTTCTGACCCATCTATAACAGTGGTCCTCAATGTTTCGTAGACCCCTTGCCATGATTTTCGGTTTTGGGTAGAACCCCTGCATACCTAATATGGATTTTTTGAAAATTCAATGGGTTATTACAATGAATACAGAGTTTCTGTATGCATTGGTTTTTATCAGCTGGTATAGTGCTATTAACTTTAAAATATTTTAATTTTTAACTGTAGTGAAGTGTACTAAAAAAAAACACTTAAACACATAAAATGGCTAAGCAAAAAATAACAACTTTTAGTGGGAGTTATGAACATGATGCTTTAGTAATAAATTTTCAACATTTGGCATCAATTTAGTTAGATAATCTCAAATCTTCACGGTAATGATGTCCAATCTGTTTCTTTTTTTATGAGATTGGCAATCTCGCTCAAACCCTTTCCGCTAGATATGAGGATAGAAAGGCAACTAAAAATTATCTCTCGATATTTCACAGTACGTGATAAGTAACCGGTATGTCTTTTTGTAGTCAGAATTGCTTATATCCATTATTTCTAAACTGTAGGCTATCTTAAGTTTTTCGTTAGTGCTTATTCCGATCAGTTTTTCTTGTAATGTGACATCAGTTTCTATAATGTCACTATAATGTATTGATTATCCAGTGTGGTATTACCTTAGCCAAAACATCCTCAAACCTAGTTTCAAAATCTGAGTAGAGGACACTATTTAAATGTTGAACGCAGGTTGAACGTCATCTTTTTGGCAGTTTGTCTGTAACAAATTGGGAAACAGAAAATTCGCGCCGTTCCATGTTTTGCTTCATTAGCTTAATTCTGCCAAGAAGCGCTAAAATGATAGACTTTGTTTTAATCAAATTTAGGCTGTCACCTTGTAAGTGCAAGTTAACCTCATTAAATTTAGTAAACAGTATGAGTGTTCTTCCGCTGTCTTTGTGAAACTCTGACACAAGAATTTCTTCTGCGCGTATGAGGATAACATGATGATATTGGTATCATTATGTGCAAGGTTTTATATTAGTTTGTGTATAAAACCTTGCCTACACATCACCGTGTGTTCAGTGAAAGTTTAAAATTTTTCATTATCTGGTTGGAATACATCCCTATAACATAAATATTGACCTGGGGGGAGGGGCCTTTGGTTGAACCTATAAACAGGCTATATGGATCTGAAACACCTGCGGAATTCTACTTTTTTGCGACTTGAGAGTTTTTTTTTTTTAAGTATTGAGCCATAATTTAATATTTTGAGATGTACATTGTAGTGGTAAAAGTGTTATGATGGAGTTAAAGCTATAGTGGTTGGTTATATTGTGGTTTATTGCCGGATTGATAAGTGGTAGTAAATATGTTTAAAAATTGCTGATTTTTTGGTGAAATGGTCCTGGTAAGATTCTACAAATATATTTTTGTTATTCTATCAGATTTAAAATGGCGGAGTTATACCATTTAATCCTTTTTGGGTAGGAATTTGAGGAATATATAAGCCCGAGTACAATTTCTGAGTTGAATCATTCGAAATGCAGTTTTAAATTTACTACAATCCTGTGCAAATGTATTTTACGTTAAGTTCCCGGAACAAGGAACAAAATTCATAGGAAACTCCCAGTAATCAATACTAGTTATCCCCGGATAAGAAAATTCTGTTATAGTTATGTGGCATTGCTGCTTACGTTTTTTTTTTTTATTAATTGGTTTTTATTACTGAAGGCAAAACTATTTATAGGTTATATCGTCTTAGCATTGTTTACATACATTGGCTCATAAAGTCGAAGACAAATATAAACAAAATTACAAAATATATAATAGCTACGACTAAAAATTTTAACAATAGAAATAAAACTACAGTGTATTTAAAATCCTAAAATTAATTAACGAGAAAAAAACAGAACGTACCATCAGCTTGAAAATAATAGTCTAAATAAAACTTTGGAATAAGATAAAACACCGATTAAAAATAAGTCTAACAGTAAAAAACAACAACAAATACAAACACAAATAAACAACAAAATCATTGTTTGATTTACGGACGATTGTGGGTTGCCAGCCTGCACTAACAGTGAGGGGAGTTTATTTGTACATCCCTTGTTCCGAAATAAAACGGCCAAAGTGTTTCAGCTAAACTATGTATTTTAAATGGAAAAAAACTTATTTAAAAAATATTTAAAGACCGATTTTTTTTTAAATTCAGCGATTCCACCTCACCTCGATTCTATTATACTGATATTTATACATAGGCAATACAGTGGACAGTTATCACGTAAATTATCTTAACAGTTCAAAATGTATATGTGGATGTCTTAATATTAATTTATTGTACCTGAGAGCCATACTCGATTAGTTTGTTAAGAAAAACAGATGTGCTGAACAAAACTTCTAAAATTGTGGATTTTATATTAAAAATATATTTAATTATAACTATCCTTTGATTATTACAAATGTAAAATACCTTTCAAAACCCAAATGCAAACACTCAGTTTTTTTATATTATTTTTAGATGAGTACAATCCAGAACTCAATTTGATTATTACGAAATTCTCATATTATAAACTTTCATTAAAGAAATGCCTCATTTATTTATAATAACATTAAAGAAAACTTAGTTACTTCTAGAGTTCCCTGAGGATTAAACAAAATAATTAACGTTAAAACCTTTTTTTAATAAAAGTGTCTATAGCTGTCGATAAACTATTACAATCTGAAGTTTTAACTTTATTTATTTGCTGTAACAAGTAAAGTGACATATGATTAAAGTTATCAGCAGTTCTTATAATTGTTATTAACCCTTTAATGCATACTGTAGCCCAGGAGCAACACTGACTTTATTGATATTTTAGTGCTACCTAGCAACGAGAAATGGAACTTTTTGGAGTTTCAGTGTCATTAATATACTATTATTGAAGGAATAGACAGAATATTGTATTTTTTTTTTATGACATGGTAAGAATAGTAACAGCTGATCCTTACATTGAACTTGTGTTCTGCTAACCTTATAATTGTTGTAATTTGAGGTACAAAATCTGTTAATAAATATCATTTTTTAGTAAAATAATAAATACTATTACATTTATTTGATGGTTTTCTTCAAAAATATCAATTAGGTAATTAAAATTTTTACATTGTTATGAAAATATGCTTAGTTTTTGAACTGTTGCTTCTGAGCAACATCATGCACTAAGTGTGTCATAGGTTCCGTTTTTCAAGTGCAGCTGAGGGGCAACACCATGCAGGAAATAAATACTGTATTGTTTTACTTTTTTTATTTATTTATGTTTATTTTCTATTTTGTCTATAAATATACACTCTATTCTTCTATATGTAATTTTAAACTACTTTTATTTACTTTTTTTGCAGAAAATAAATAACACCATGCAAAAAATAAATACTGTATTGTTTTTATTTTTGTATACATTTATGTTTAGTTTCTATTTTGTCTAAATCCTATTTTACTGTGTTTTATACTATTGGGTGTACAGGTTTTACTTAATTTGTTTTTTGCATAAAATGTCATTTAAAACTTGTGTTTTCACTAAGAAAAGTTGTTTCAAAGAATTTCATGAGTAATTTTGTATTCAATTTGTTTATTTGTATGTATTTTTTATGCTTATGTAAGTTATTATAACAATATTTTTCTATTTTTAATCAATAAAATCATTTTTTACTGTGTTTTGCAAAAGAATATGTTGTTTTCTTACCTATGATTTTACTCTGGGTATACAAAATATTAAGTGGACATTTTGCCATTAGCGCATGATGTTGCTTATAAGCAACATGCAAAAAAATGCGATTTATGCAAAAATGGATAAAATAATTTTTTTTTTACTATTTTTCTATTCAATAAACCACAAAAATACACATTTACAAAAATTTGCAAGGCAAAAGAAAAAATCATGCATTAAAGGGTTAACTTATAATAACCATATATTTCCCTTATCAGCTATTTTTATATACAAAATATTCTAAAGAATTAAAACTATTAATACGTATAGTTAATAACTTGGATAATCAGAATTTGTAATGTTAAAAAATTTTACAGTATAAAAAAGAATAAACAACACAACGTCACAGTAATACTCAAGAAATAACGTTTCAGATACGGACGCTATTAATGCATAAAGTTTTAATTTACACATGTTTGAATGACAATATTGTCAGTTGACTAGTACTAACCTCAAAGTCGTGTATTTAGGCGAGAACTGTAAGACGCACGCTTTGGACCCGACTGCATCAGCTGACGTCATTGGCCTTTCATTCGTGCAAGCAAGTTTTTTTTTCGCAACCTGTTCCTATCGCGTCGGCTCTACATGCGCTTGGGCCCCAAAGTAATTTTATTGTCCTCGTTACTCTCCGGAGAAGCATTTTAACAATTGCAGAAATTCCAAGGCCATGCCAGCGGTAATAATAGCACGGCAGCCGCGGAAGACGGGTTGAACTTGTGCCGCGAGAATTGTTGTGAAATGTACTATTCGGCTGTTGTAGCGTTTAGAACCACCAGCAACGAGTTGGAGATTGATATTTATTAACGTGATTATATTTGTAGTAAAAGAGAAAGAAGGAGAACAATAATGAGGAGGAACGAAAGGTAAAGAGGGTGAAAGAAAGAAACGAAACTGAAAAAGGAAGAAGGCGATAGGGGAGAAAGTAAAATAACGAAAGACTGAGTATCTTTTATCTTCACGACCTCATAAGCCTCACGACGACGCAGAGAATCAATCAAACACGGGAAAATCAAAAAATACAACAAACACACTAATACATAGAACATTATTAACAAAATATTTCACCTTCTCTTAGGATTCAAGTAGTGTAATAAAAGTCACTAACAAAAACTCATACATGTTTGTCTGTATTTTTGTTTATATTTAAAAAAAGTAATATAGAGTTTTATATAGTTTAATTTTCTTTTTAATTTCATAATTTATTGTTATTACATTGTGTTATTGTTAACTTTATTTTTTTAAAAACATTATCAGTTTATAAAGGTGTGTTTTATTTATTACTAGGGGAAACCCCTGCGTGCTCCGCACGCCAAGCCCGTTAAAACCTTCTAAACACATTTTATGTTTTATTTGTAATAAAGGTGTAGGATTAATAATTGCCTCAAAGCTAAGAAGGGTAATAATATTAAATGTACAAGTACAAAACAAAAGATTTCGAAAATTGTATAACAGCAGTTATAATAAAGGTTAAAAGAACCAGCAAGGCTCAGGTCCACACTTAAAAACCTGACCTAAAAGTTAGAAATACAAATAATTAATTGTTTCATATTTTGAAATCAGCTGTTAAAGGAAATATTAGAACAAACGGCTGTTTACTGTTCCAACGTATTTAATAATGATTTATTACGGCACTCCCATTGCCATACGATATTTAGTATAGTTTGTATTAATTTTACGTCCAACAGATGGCGCTCTTTACAAAAACCTAATCTAAAAGTTAGAAATACAAATTATTTCAACGCTTGTAACAGTTTTTAATGGAAATATAAGTGCAAACAGCTGACTACTGTACCAAAACTAAACATATTTCATTATTATTTGGTACATGGCACTTCCATTGCCAAAAATATTTAGTATGGTGTGTGCTGTTTTTACTACGTCAATAACTGACGTTGTTCACAAAAACCTATGTTAAAAGTTAGAAATACAAATAATTGTTTAAAGTTTGAAATTAATTCGTTGATAATGGAAATATTACTGTAATCAGCTGATTACTGTTATTATCATATAGTCAATAAAAATAATTAATACCGCTCACATTTTTGTTAAATATTTAGTATATTTTTTATTGTTTTTATGTTCAATAGATGCTGCTGTTTCTCAAAAAGTATATAAAAACATGCTTGTATTCGAATGTAATGTTGTTTCAAAATTTCAAAGTAATCTGTGAAGAATTTTCGGAGATTTGCGATTTTGAACAAACGAACATTTACATTTTTATGTATATAGATTTTTACATAGTTTATGTTTGTAGGTGATTTTTTATATTTTAATACAACTATTTCTGGTTATTTTTGTTTATTTTTTAACAAGGCAATAATAACATTAACAAAAATAAATCAATGGCAATATAAAAAATCGGACGTGAAATCAGAACCATTCAATAATTGTCTTGAAGTATATTATAAAAGCAGATTTGCCAACGTTATGAATAAACAAAAATAACAAATTTGCAACTAAATAGAAACATCGGGTTTTGTTAGATTCTAAGGATAAGGCTGCAGGATTATAATTTTGCTCAGGTTGCATTCCCATTTAACAAAATTTTTAAGAAGTTACCATGCAGTGAGTAACTACAATCGTTATAATATACAATTAATTACTTTCTTAGATTTAAATTATAAAAAGAATTTAACGGATTTGTTCCAATAATAACAGGTGACTCGACGATTGCGTCATTTTGTACCCGAGCATGCCATCCACAGTACTAGGATACAATTAAGCATGGCTGTTATGACCTAGTCGGCAAAGAATTTCCAAACATATAAACAGACTTCAAGGTACTGATATCAGTTTACAGGAAAAGTGGCGAATATTATTTCAACTGAGAAAATAATTTCTATCCGTAAATATGAGTCACCAGATCTACATTTTATATTCTGTTCACGTCAGATAAGTTTTACTTCGGCTCGCATTAAAATGCTGACGTATTGAAATCTTGCGAAAATCCTAAAACTTTTACCCCCACTTTTTATGACTTTTCTCGACGTTTTTTAGGTCTCTGAACACGATAAAGCAATAAAAAATGTTGTGCCCGTGTGTCACTGTCTGTGGACACGATATGTGCACTCACAGACGTCGTAGAAAACTTCTGGTTCGTAATTTTATTGCGGAGAGTTGAAAAGCTTTTGAACTTTCTAGCGTGACAGCAACAAGACAGAAAAATGCTTTATTAGCGTTAAGAGAGTTTCCATTGGTTCTAAACGTGTTCATACCAAAATATCATCCGCTCAGTTAGGGTGTTTTGAAAACTTTATATCCCTCGAACTTTTAAACGGTTAGTCGTAAAAAAAAACACAAAGAACAAAACAAGTGTTAAAATAACTTGTACAATCCGAAATATTTATAAAATACTGGGTGTTCCATAAGAAAATAAAAAAATGTACGCCATATTGGAAAATTGCGACGAAATTTTGAAAATTTAAAATCATGTTTTTAATGGTCACTCAAAAGTGCGTGAAGTCCCCCATTTCAAGTTTGCTGTACACCTTGTACTTCCGGAGATCCCAATAGTGGCCCAGTTAAAGTGGACACTCTGTAACTCTGTATACATTAGAATTAGTATAGTAAAAATTTAAAACATTGATTTTAATTCTTAATAGTTTAAAGTTAAATGTCCCTTAAATTAAAAACAATTTTATAATCTGTCAAACGTACAAAAATGTTTTTTGGGCAGATTAAGTAATTTAAAAACTTTTATTAGCGAACATTATTTTACAAGCTGTTTTAAAACAGCAAAATTTCGAAAGCGTATTTTCAAATCTCATTCTAATATACTGATAACTCCCACTATACGTTTTCGATATTTTTTGTATTATAGATCCTACTGGGAGCTTTTTTTAAATGACCGCGTGGTAGTTTTATTTACTAACCACAATTACATTCAAGAAATGGAGTAATTGACCGACAAAATTTCGGCTCAAGTATATAAACTGATAGGCCTAAACTAACCTGCCACCATATGTCGTCATTAGGAATTATAATACTTAATAGTAATACTGATAAATACAAGATATCTATTGTTTATCAAATACATTGTTATGTCTTGATTCAAGCTTCAACGCTACACACACTTTGCACATTGCAATTAATCAAAGAAAGGATTTACATAATTTCCGCGTAAACTGGCGGAACAAATTCTTTCCGCATTCTGTGTAAGGATACGTACTATGGGGAGAAACTACATAAGTCTTACGTCATTTCCCAGCGCTGAATGTGTCCACGTGCTGATAAGAGAGGAAAAGCCTTCTATAACAGCGGAAAGCTGCTGTGCTCACAAGTTGTTCTAAATATACTGCAATACTGTATTGGAAAATATGTCAAAATCGAGTTTCAAAGAACCAATTACCTCAGTAAACTGAATTTTATAGGTAGACATTCATTCTGGATATGTCGATATAAACTCATTTTAAAGTAGGTTTTGTACGAAGTAAATGATTTATGAAAGCGTGTAAAATTTACAATAATTTCAATAACTTAAAGTATCTACGTACAGGTATGGTATAAATTATTAAAATTAGGTGATTATAAGATATAATGTATGATTTAAAGTATGCTGTGCAAGATATAACTAATTTATTTAAAACCCTGGCTTCGCTCACCAGCCTCCGCATCGATTCGCGGCGAAGCAAATTCAAAATATTATTATATAATTTGATATTTTCACGTAAATGAGGGTTGTTTAGGACAGAGGCACTTGGATTGGGTAGGGGAGGGGTGGTGGTATAGATACTGACGCATGCGCAGTAGGGCTAGCGTTTTTGCGTGAATTACCGGATTTTTTATATAAAAGATAGATTAAGCTAACCTAAAAAAGCTATTGGTTGTTAAACAGAATCAAGCGATTCTAAATTTGATAAGTTAGTTGCTACAGTAACAATAGCAAATCCTTTCAAGATACATTCGTTAATTCAGAATAGGCCTAACCTAACATCGTATTAGGCTTTTCATCCAAATCAGATATTTTATTTATAATATATAACAACAGATGTTTGAATTATAATACACTAAGCCGTTTCCGTTGATTTTGTGTGTCTTCGCTTTTATTTTGTTAATCTAACCTAACCTGGTTGCTGTGGTAATGAATGTAAATGCACTCAACAAACATGTGTTGCTAAGCTTTTGATCCGAATCAGCTGTTTTATCTGTTATAGAGTTGAGAGTAAACGCACGAATTTTCACTATTTTTACGCTTCAAAAATAAAAAATTATCTTAGTGTGCGTCTGTGACCCCATAAGAATACTATCTTCAAAAGTTCGTATTTATCTAAAGTATTTTTGCTCTACGTTGATTATATGTCAACCAGTCAATCAGAACAAAGTCTTTATGTATAAGCTATGTATATTGATAGAGGATGTATAATTTAAATGGCTGTAAATAAGTGATGTATATAAATTATAAAGAATTGATAATTAATTATTGGTATTTTTTCTAAATGTAACATATATAGTTTTACTATAGCCACTAAATGATTGTGTTTACTCTACAAAGACCGTAGTATTAATAGCCTACTGGGGTAAAGGTATGTAAACGAACTGGTAAACTATAATTTATTTATTAAACACTTATAGATAAAATCAACTAGATAACTATATATAAATACTAGGGGAAACGCAAGCATGCTCCGCATGCCAACCAAATTGGAACCTTTTATACACATAATCATGTTATGTTTTTTTTTTATAATAAATGTGTAGGATTAATAATAACTCCAAAGCTAAGATGGTAAATAATGTTAAATGTTCAAATCAAATTATTTCGTATATTTTATAACAGCAGTTATAATAAGGGTTAAAAGAACCAGCAAGGCTCAGGTCTACACTTTAGAAAAACCTAACCTAAAAGTTAGAAATACAAATAATTGCTTCAAAGTTTGAAACAGCTGTTTTATCTCTTATATTATTAAATTGGTTGTTATGGTAATAAATGTAAATGCATGTGTTGGTTTATCAGTTTAGGCATAGTCAACAAATGTTTTCCGACTACATTTAAAAATATTGAAATAAAAAATGTTTTTATCAAAATGAATTACAGCCTATGTTGGTCATACAAATTTTACCAATTTATAATATTAGTATAGATAATAAATTATCTTAGAGTTGTTAATTTTTAGAACTTAAACTCTAATTTTCAGAAAATTGTTACTCGTTGGATCTAATTTTAAATCCTGTAGTTTCTTTGTCTATTTATACCGATATTAAAGTAAAATTTAAAAGAGTTGTGCACTACGTTATATTATTTACCTTATCATGCTATCCAGGAGTTGAACTGATTATTTGCTCTTCAAGCTTCATTCCATATAAATACAATAACCAATCTCCTTGGGGGAACATTAAGTAAAGTAATGGGTCTATGCAGGGAGCACCTCCCAATGGGACATTTAGTTGCACCCATTAATAATCATTAATTTGACAGATTCATCGTTTATGTATTCTGTAGAGAATTGTTAACTGTTTATAATCTATTACAAAGATAAAATGTGTTCCCCATTACTTGATTAGGATATTTTTTAAACCTAACACAACAAATGATTTCATTATTCCACTAAACAATAATAGGTTAATTTACAAATGCGACTAAATTTCATTAAATGAGGTTAATTAAACATTAGTTGGCGTACTCGTCTCCATTTATAAAGAAACAAAATTCTTCCCATATTTTCCAGGAAATTGTTAATTGAAAATGTATGAACATGAAGTGTAATATGTTTAAATTTTCAGAATAATATACGGAATTACTATCCCACTTGAACCGACTACGGCATCACTACATAACGAAAACACTTCGCTTTATTCTTGATGTGACGTAAAGTTTAATCTTTATTAGAGTATATAAATTAAATTACTTAGATTTCCAACTATTGTTAAGTATTTAAAGGTTTAAGTGCGCGTATTTCTTGTTTAATACATTTTTCAAAGAATATTACGTACAATAGTTACCTCAATTATTATGAAATGGGCCAAGAAATCACGGAACGTGTTTTTTTGTCTTTTAATTAGAAACTCTTCCCGTGCTAAATAAATTATGATCTTTTGTAAAAAATAAGTATGTTTAAATTTCAAACAATTGCTTCTTACTACGGTAGTATAAACAATAAATTTCCAAAATGGAAACAAAATCCATTGAAAGTTCACAGCAGCAAAACACAACCTTTGCACCCATAGCAAACCTTAACCATAGAAACAATAAAATGATGATATTGTGCATAGTTATAAAATCATCGTAAGTTGATTTACGTGAAATATTGGACTTTTTAAAGGTGTAACCCTTAGTTACACAAAACAACCCCAGTTATCTTTTAACACTTTAGTGATCCATAGAACTACCCATATAACAAGTTCTATAATTCATCGTTTTTTTTTTTTTTTAATTAGGCTGAAGTTTTGTAGAATACCCTATCTTTTATGACATACACTGGCTAAACGGCCATGGGCGCCGGGAGATAGGTGCAAGACGGTGCAGTTGCACAACTCTGGTTCAAAAAAATTGGCTCTAGGAAAACTAAATAACATAAGTGTTTTTTGTATTGAACCGAAAACATTAAGAGCAATGCTACGAGTACCTATCACAACATTTATTGAGGTACATAAAAACTTGTTATCAGTTATTTTTCAAACAAAAACTTCAACCTTCTTGGCTTCTATCCAAACTTATTGATTACTAACTAAATCAACTAGTTTATCATTTTCCTGCAATCGTTTCCTGTGAACACTATGCATGCAGAGTCCACTCAGTCTTTCATGTCCCATGGTAAAACAATTCCAAGTTTGTACTCTGCACACAGGGTACTGAAGGAGCGTTCAATAGAGCATGTTATAGCTGGCAGTGTCAGGCCTGAGGGTTCAATAGAGCATGGTATAGCTGGCAGTGTCAGGCATGAGCGTACAATAGAGCATGTTGTAGCTGGCAGTGTCAGGTCTGAGCGTTCAATA
>JAGFPH010000663.1:46289-73526 GCA_018207615.1 Philaenus spumarius | reverse complement strand
GGTTAAGACGGGGGAGAAACGTAAGGCCGGCCGCACACATAATCGAACAGAACAGAACACGGCAAGATGGTTTTTGTTCTGTTCTGTTCTGCCTTGTTCGGTAGGGTTCAATGATGATTTTATAGTGTCAAACGCGACAGGACACGACTGCCCCGGATACATAAATATACAAGTCTGGATGCTTAAACCTGTCTGGCAAACCTAAGAAATCGTGTATTATTTTATAGAATATTACATGTATATAATTTCGCCAGAAAATATTTTTCACGCAAATTACAGAGAAATGGTAGCAAATTTCCAAATGTTCAAATAAACAAATCTAAAAAGGTTAACAATTTACCATTAAGTAATAACTAGCTGATCCTCTGTCATAGGTCAACGGCTATGGTACTTGCCTCATAAGCAAGACGTCCCGGGTTCAAATCCCGCGGGGGACCATAAAATATTAAAAACCCAAAAAAAACATGCTCGTTAGCCGAAAAGGCCCAAAGTGGCATGGAAAGCAAAAAAAAAAAAAAAAAAAAAAAAAAAAAAAAAAAAAAAAAAAAAATTAAAAAAAAAAAAATAACTAGCTGACCCGTGCGAATATTTCACCAATTATACGTTGATTTAGTTCAGTTAATTACGTTTATTTATTTACATTGGTTTATAAATAACAGTTTATAACACTTGCTGTGTTAGTTAAACAGCTAGTTAGGCCTAATAGATGGCGCCTTTCATTAGGAACCATATGAAGTATAAAATAAAAGTTTATTTAATCAATTTTTGTAACGAAAACATAAATTTTAAGTTGTTTGTCTATTTTTTGTCAATAGCGGGGAACATAAGCTTTAAAATGATGATTAAATAATTCATGTTGATGAAGAATTAAGGGAGGGTTCGATTATCGACAAAAAACCCCTTTGAGGAATAATATATAAGTACTTTAAAGGAAAATATAAGTTGATATAGTTGTTAAAAATAAAAATCAGACAATTTCAAATGTTTAAAACAAATTATTTAGTATTGTTACAATACTGTAATCACAAAAACATCTGATTGTATATTTAATCAATTGTGAAGTAAATCCTTGAAAAATGTAAAGCAAAAGAGTGAAGTAAAAGGTAAATTTATGTATACAACGAATCAAATACTTATATGCTACAAAATTTTAGTCAGAAGCAAAATATTTTACTAAAGAGAAGTTCCTCGGATTTTATTCATATGATTAATTGTGTTTATCAATGAAGCACGGATAGTACAATAATAATAATATAGTCTATAGCCTACCTCAATCCGAAATTATAGCAAAAGAAATAAATGGTACCAGGAACTGGCACATACTTTCTCACAAACATATTTAAATTATTAAACAGATTCACTGTGACTTCATAATTGTAGCCCACGTAGGAGAGGTGATGTATTAAAGTAGGAGATTAACTAATAAATATTATTATAATTATCTAGAGAGAAAACTATTCAAACGATTTCGAACAAATTTGCACCAAACCCGTCAATTAGGCCTGTATAGATGCACGAAAAAAGGTTTTGAAAAACAACCCAATTTATGGCCAAAAAATCACCCATAAATCAGTTATTATTATTATTAGTAGCTAAACGAGAATGTTTATAAATATGCGTTTTTTGCATATGGTAGGGTACATTAAAGGTTACAAATAAGCCAAATTTTATCAAAATCGTTAGAGCCGTTTTTTATAAAAAAATAATAACTGATTTTTTGGGGGTTTTTTTGCCGAAAAGGGGTTGTTTTCAAAAATTGTCAAAACCGTTTTTCGTGTATCTATACAGGCCTACTTGACATGTCTGGTGCAAATTTGTATGAAATCGATCGAATAGTTTTCGCTCTAGCTTTGTATACATACAGACATACAGACAGACATTTTGTAAAAACCACTATTTTGGACTCAGGGGGTCCCAAAACAGATACTTCCACAAAAATCTCAACATCGATTTTTTTACGATCACTATACTTTCTCTATAGGCTACTATAGTATAGTGAAAAAGTAAAAAGAAAACCTCATTCTTAAGACGTAAATCGCATGGAAGGACTAATGAAAAATTATCCACCCGTTTATATTTGTAACAAAATTATTTATAAATCTATTATACATTTGAAAAATTCCCTACAATCTTGGTACGCAAGTGTACTTTGACCTAATTTATTTATAGGCCTCACGCAAGTTTAAAATGTTTAGTGTTAAATTTCACCAATTTATATAAGAATTCACAAAACATAACTGTTGTATAAATTAATTTCCTATTGGATTTTGGTCTCAATTAGGATGTCCTACAGTGCTCTTATCCCCTCCGCCATCTCAGACCTAGGTCACTCACGCACAGAGACAGTTTATTTACAAACCCAATACTGCTGCAGTAGGTCTATTTGTTTTGTTAACTCCAAGACATACTATGGGTTGTATACACAACACTTTACAACGACAAAACAAATCTGACAAAATTAATCAATGCGGAAAGTTCGGCTTGACAGGTACTAGTCTTGAAGATGGAGTTTAAATTGCAATATTTAAATTATAGATTGAACCTGATCCCGTTACACAGAGTGATTTAGAACTGTACAGCAATACCATTCTATAGCTAAAATTTAAAAAAAGTTCATGTAAACATAGGTCTGAAAATGTTTTGTTTTCCAGATATCCGCCATTTTATTTTTTTACAAATCTAGAGAAATGTTTGAGTTTGACTGATTGAGTTCAAACTTGGCATAAAGTTTAACCTAACAATGATATATATCAAGAAAAATAAGCGATTAAATCCATCACGCGTTTCAAAATGGCGGCTGTTTGAAAATTTCAAACCTAAAATACGCAAATATAGTACATTTTAACAATAAATGTCAAGACGTTTTTTTATAACTTTTGATGGTCTCACAGTCAAAACAATCGGATGAAGGATAAGTTAAAGATAATAACAGCATTTGTACATACAATATTGTTGAATTTACTGTATTGGTATTGGCCGGATTGAAAAAAAACTTATTACACATAACTTAACTGTTATCCTTCATCCAATTGTTTTGGCTGTCACCATCCGATAGGGAATCAAAAGGGCTACAAAAAAAGGTATCCTCACAATTTTTGTTAAAATGTACGGTTTTTGAGAAATTTAGGTTTGACATTTTCAAACAGCCGCCATTTTGAAACCTATGATTGGGTATAATCGCTAATGTTTCTTGAGCTATATCATTGTTAGGTTAAACTTCATGCCAAGTTTGAATTCAATCAGTCAAACATTTCTCTAGATATGAATTATTTTGTAAAAAAACAAAATGGCGCTATTTGGAAAACGAAGCGTTTTAGGGCACATGTTTATAGGAACTTTTTTATTTATTTTTATGTAAGGAACCCACTCTAGAAGTTTGGCGTCCTAAGTTTGGCCTGAATACAGAGTGTTTTCAAAAATCTTTCCAAAACTTCAGCATATGTATTCTTGGTTCAATATAAAAAAAAAAAACATTCCTGTGAACATATGTCTTAAAAGGCTTAGATTTCTATTTATCCTCCATTTTACGTTTTTAATACACAAATCTTATCTTTTAAACAATAAATTGCATGGAGTTGAAATTTCTCATGCTACTTAGTGTTAAAGACAACATTTTTTAAACTGAATAAATAACTGAATGGAATACCTTTTTTGTAGCTCTTTTGATTTCCTATCGGGTGGTTTCACGGTCAAAACAATCAGATGAAGGATACTAGCTAAGTTAAAGATAATAACAGCATATGTACATACAATATTATTGTGTTTACTGTGTTGGTACAGGATGCCGGGTTGAACAAAAGAATTATAACTTAACTATTTATCCTTCATTCGATTGTTTTGACTTTGTATAAGTATTTAATAAATGCTATAACCCACGGTGTATCTCTACCTATAAAATACTACGTCCCTCTGTCAGTCCATCTTTCTATAACTTAAGAACCAGTGATCTGATTTTCATTCGGTTTTTATAACATGTTGACGTCTGCGAATATTTAGGCTAAATTTGATCAAACTAGGTTCAATACTTCCCTAGTTTGAACAATATATTCCACCATGTGTCACGAATAAATGGGAAATTTCCTACGTATTTTATGCATTTTCTCAAAGTTTTCAGGGACGGTATGTCTTTTGTCACTGGCAAAGTGTTTAGAAATAAACAATCTAGGCCTATTTAAAATTGACGGAGTAATTCTCGAGTGGTTACCATTTTTGCATTGCACCTGTGATGTGTAGGCAAATCTAAGTAGAAGCAGTTCTGTCTTTGAAGTTTTAGTTCAGTTTTATGTAAACTTTTCATAGAAAGACATTCGTTGCAACGAGTGTCAGAAACTATGTTGGAGGCCGACACTCATCTGTAGAGGATGGAGAAATAATTGTTAATAAATTAGTTAGATTATTTATTAGTTTAACTGTCATAGTTTTACATAGGTTAACCTTTTGTGTATATTTAAACTCGCATTAATCCTGGGCTGCTTATGGTAAATCTGTATATATTGTTTAAAATTGGGTTTTAGTTTTGCTATCGGTGTAAGGTTGTTCTTATTTAAGTTTGGTTTTTCGTTTATTATCGCTGACATTTATTTTAATTATTCTAGATAGATTGTTTCTTTAATCACAAGAAATTAACTTAAATCGTGTTATCATTGTTTAATTACAGTTATGATTGGTAGGCTATGGAAATGCGTTTTGTTAATCATCAACATGAGCGTGTGTGAGAAGCAAAGGCGGTGCATTCCTACACTTTGCGATTTGTCAACATTCAGCTAGTTCTACACAGAAATAATCGATCAAATCAACGATACGGTGCTAAGCAATCGGCGATTTAAAGTGCGCGATGTAGTTGAGGACACAGGCATATTACAAGGTAGGCTACTGTGTTTTCAATTTTACACGAAAAAGATGGGTTCCATGTTTGTTCACAGATGAGAATAAACGCAATCGCGTGGTTGATTCTGAAACTAATTGTGCGCTTTTTCGTCGCATTCCGTATTAGTTTCTGCGTCGATACATAACTGTGAACGAAACAAGGGTTCGCTACTACACGCCAGAGACTAAGGAACAGTCAAAATAATGGGGTTTTGAAGGCAAACGGGCTCCGAAGAAGGCGAAGCCTGTGAAATCGGCTGGATAGGTTATGGCTAGAGTTTTTTGGGGTTGCAAGAGGAATTATTTACATCGATTAATTGGAAAAAGGAAAAACAATAATTGGCGAGTATTATCGTTATTGTACCGGTTGAGTGCAAAAGAAATGTCCTCTTTCATCAAGAATTGCATTGGCACGGCCTCATAACTGTGCAGTTTCAATGGCTAAAATCGTGGCATGGAATTGAAGTTCGAATTGTTACAACATCCACCGTATTCGTTAGATTTGGCACCTAGTGACGTTTTCCTATTTCTAAACTTGAAAAAATGTCTCGGCGGTCAACGGTTCGGAACGAACGAAGAAACATTTCCCAAACAGATGCTTATTTTGAGGACTTTACAAAATCTTACTTTTTGGACGGGTTACGAAAGTTGGAAAACAGTTAGAAAAGTAAATAGAGCTAAAAGGAGATTGTGTTGAAAATAAAAAAAGTTTTTACACAAAATACTTTGTTTTTGTATATTTTTTACGACCCTTGCATATCATACAATACCCAGAGACAGAAACTGAATGTACAGTTGAATTCAAATAGACTCATACATATTTGTTTTCGCCATTCCGACTATTGATTTTATTACAATAATATTACGACTTACCGTCACAATAGTCTAATTTTCCTTTTTCTTTACTAAAAAAGTTTCGGTTATTCAACCATCATCAGGATTGCTGGGTAGTTCCCGTTGTCAATATTTAAAATACATAAAAAGATATACATATACACAAAACACAACACTTAATACATAACTTTCACTGTGCATATTTTTCTGTCCCGTGTAGTAGGCCTAGTAAAGAAAAAGGAAAATTAGACTATTGTGACGGTAAGTCGTAATATTATTGTGTTCAAATAGACCTAACCAAAATTTATTATTATGACATTGTTAAATGAGTGTTCATAAATTATCAGAAATATACAGTGAAACGACTTGATATTTCATCAGTTTTAAAGCTCTTGGCTTGCTGAATTATACAAAATATTATCTTTTAATAATTTTCAATTAGAACTAGTAGAACTATAGGGCCTACAATATATTTATTGTATTACATATACTGGAAGGTCTTTTCAACCGGATTCTTCTTAATGTTTAGTTTTACTTTCTCACAATACTATAGTATAGGCTAGAGAAAGTATAGTGATCGCAAAAAAATCGATGTTGAGATTTTTGTGGAAATATCCGTTTTGGGACACCCTGAGTCCAAAAACGTGGTTTTTACAAAATGTTTGTCTGTATGTATACAAAGCTAGAGAGAAAACTACTCAATCGATTTAGAACAAATTTGCACCAAACATGTCAATTAGGCTTGTATAGATGCACGAAAAAAGGTTTTGAAAAACATCCCCGTTTTTGGACAAAAAACACCCAAAAATCAGTTATTATTTTTTATAAAAAACGGCTCAATCGATTTTGATAAAATTTTGCTTATTTGTAGCCCTTAATGTACCCTACCACATGCAAAAAACCGCACCTTTCTAAAAATTCTCGTTTAGCTAATAATATTTATTAGTTACTCTCTTACTTTAATGTATCCCCCTCTCCTTCTTTAATACAATTATAAAGTCACAGTGAATCTGTTTAATAATCTATCTATATAAAAGCGAAATGGCACTGATTCATTCATCAGCAGAACTAAAAATCTACTGAACCAAATGAGTTCAAATTTGGCATGCATGTTCAGTTGGACCTTTAGACGCGCACTAAGAACGGATTTTGAAAACATCCCAAAGATACGCCCAATATTCGCGTTTTTCTAGCGATTTTTTGCGTTTTCTCAGCTTTTTCGAGAACTAATTGGCAGAAAATGTTGAAATTTGGTACTTAGGTTCGTTTAAGGCCTAAAAGTAGTCTGTTAAAAAATGTTTGAGATTCTCCCAAAATTACGCCATAAATAGGCGTTTTTGCAGTTTTCCTTGCGTTTTCAATGCGTTTTTGATCATCCTCAAATTACGCCCGAACGGATTGGAATGAAATTTGGTATGTAGCTTCCTCTAGGGCCTTAGGCGCTCTCTAAGAAAGGGTATGAAAAATTTCGAAATTTTAGGAGGGGTTTGGGGGGATCAAAGTTACTAAAATCATAATTTCAGATCTTTTATTATTATGACAATAGTGCTTTTATTATTTAAGATCTATATATATATAAAAGCCAAATACCACTCACTAACTGAACACTTCAAAAGATTACAATTACGTTAAAAAGACTGAAAATACTAACCACCACGGGCAACGCCGTACGTGTCAGCTAGTTTAAATATGTTTGTGAGAAAGTATGTGCCAGTTTCTGGTACCGTTTATTTATTTTATCTTTAAAATTAAGTAAGTTACAGTTACTAATTATCTATACTAATATTATAAAGAGGTAAACAAATTTTGTTTGTTTGTATGTAGGGGGTAATCTCTGGAACTACTGAACCGATTGAAAAAATAGTTTTACTAATAAAAAGCTACACTCCCTGAATAACATAGGCTATAATTCACTTTTGATAAAAACATTTCTTTATTTCAATAGGCCTATTTGTAAATTTAGTCGAGACAAATTCTTAGGTTAGACCTAGACTGTTGAACCAACATACAATTCTTGAATGTATTTACATTCATTACCATAGCAACCAATTGAATAAAATAACAGATAAAACAGCTGTTTACTCTAATATTTCTATTAACAGCTGATTTCAAACTTTTAAGCAATTAATTGAATTTCTAACTTTTAGGTTGGTTTATATTCAAATATAGACCTGAGCCTTGCTGGTTCTTTTAACCTTTATTATAACTGCTGTTATAAAATATACAAAATAATTTGCTTTGAACATTTAACATTATTTACCATCTTAGCTTTGGGGTTATTAATCCTACACTTGTATTGTAAAGAAAACAACATGATTGTGTGTATAGAAGGTTCCAACGGGGTAATAGCTTGCGGAACTATTACGGGGTTCAACAATTTTGCTATTAGACTGATTTATGCTGAACCCAATTTACTACAGAGTGTCCCCAAGGTCCCACACTTTAGAATAAAAACGTGAATAGCCTACCATGTGTTATTAAATTGGGTACTTACGTAGGCCTATTATACGGAGGCCACTATTATTAGACGTTTTTTATTACGTACATACTATTTTTAGTAGTAACCTAACAACTAAACATACTGTGACTAAATACTATAGGTTAGAACTATTATTCTTGCATTTCTGTTGTTTAATAAAACAATACCTAACCTAGCAACGTTTAAAAAAATAGTAACTACCTTAAATTAATTGTATTGTTTAAAGTTGATTGTAATCCATATGGTGCTTTTGGAACACTCTACTGTAAATCATATCAGATTACTAAGTTTCGGTTACTTATTCAGGCAACGTTTTGGTGAAATGTTTATTGCTCAAGTACTCGATGTTCCAGTAACTACTATGTTATAGCAAGGTCACCGGGGAATAGGCCTACATAGTCGGCCTTTATCAACTATATTATACAGTATAACATTGAATCGCAGTGTACTGTAAACATTCTTTCGATTAATCCAGTTAATTGTCATCTGTTCGACCAAGATAACTACCGACCACGTGAGATAATACACCACAGATACAATCGATAACATACAATCAATCTACATACAATAACCTACGGTTAAAGTACGTTGGCCTACCTTACAGACTTACAGTTAACCCATTTACTTTAAATTACAGGAACGATTTTGCACAAAAAAACAACACTTATTCAAAAATGTAAACTGTATGTTGATTATTGGCTGCAGTTAATGCAAATCAAATGGCACAAAATAATAAGCCTACTTTTACTTACACGCCCAAAACGCACTACACATGTAAAAGATTATTACAAGTAATAATATTTTCAAACACTCCTCATGAACTATTTAACACAATTAAACATAAATCGGAATATAGTTAAAGAAATTCATATTTCTAATAGTTATTTCACTAGGTACTACCGGTAAGAAACTTTTAAACTTATTCCACAGGCTAAACATATGGTGCCCGCTGTTGGCCAGTGTTGATAACGACAGGGTTGAAATAAAATTGTAGCTTTACTTTAGGTTACAACTTACAAGAGGTGCTAAAGCATTTGGCGCAGCAATATACCACGGATACTAGTATCAGTTCAATATAAGTTCTCGAAAGCCAGGTTGCTAAAACTCCGATGTCATACGTGAATTCAGGGATTTTAAATCTAATCTATTTACGCATTATGTTATTACTGTAATTACATTTAACCATAAATACACAATAACTTTACATATCTTATCTTATTAAACGAGCAATTCTTGTATATTTGTTTATTAATTAATTTCGGGGATCTCGCTAACGATTTTGATGAAAAATTGCATATAGGGGTTTTTTGACGTCAGGAATCGAAAGCGCTAGGTCTTATGTTTGCAAAAGTGCGCATAAAATTTAAACTCTGAACTTCTTTTATATACCACCTTTGAAGTCACTGAGTATAGGCGATGACGTCAGGAATCGAATGCGCTAGGTCTTATGTCTGCAAAATGCGCATAAACTCGAAAAAAACGGGCATAAAATTAAAACTCTGAACTTCTTTTATATACCACCTTTGAAGTCACTAAGTAGGCCTATAGGCGAATAGATACATTATAGATACAATAAAGATGTTTAACAAACAGATGTTAATCTGTTAATTTTAGCTCCAGATGTTTATATACTATTTAACAAACATAAATCATTAACAATGTATCAGGTGGGTATAATTTTCAACTTATTTCTTTATTCAAACACCAAACGTAACTAAAACATTATTTTTGTGTTGTTCACAAAAACCGTTCTGAAAACCTTTTCACCAGTTTATGCATTCTTTGCATTTCTATAAAGGTAATATAAATTTTCTAATGATTATAATTAATATTTGTTATTTCTAAAATACATAAACAATATCAAATATGGCCTATTCGTTAGATAGGTTACATAACCTACATGTACCTATAGAGGTTTTTGGACGTCAGGATTCGAATGCGCTAGGTTTTGTCTGCAAAAAAATTCGAATAAAATGTTAGAACTAATTACACTCACGTTTTCTTTTTATTTAAATAAACAGCTCATATTTACACGTAAGATCGAAAAATATTCATTTTTATTCAGTAAGCTATTCGTATATTAAAATACATTTTCCTAAAAAAAAAAAAAAAAAATAATAATGAGCGATGCTCGGTCATCCAGGTTCTTAAATAATTATAAGTAATACTTGGTTTTAGAAATTTGAAGAACAATAGTATCTAATAATGAAATGTTAATTGCCTGATTTAGTTTTTTATTTGTCAAAAAGTCAGGTACTCACTTATCGTTTCAACAAGATCAGAACAGGTGATACTTAGGATTTAAGACTTAAGATTTGACCAAACTAAAATAATATAGGCTTTGAAAAAATAGCATTAACATGGTCTTAACTTAGTGCTAAACCACTTGAAAGTGCTCAAAAGTTATTTTCTCCGTATTACACTTGAAAACACGTGCCACCCTTCTTATAATTTAAAACGCTCAAAACTTTGCCAATAAGAAAGCTTTTGTTTATAAGGTTTTACGGATATTTTATAAAGGAAGTTGCAAGATTCAACTAAACTGATGTCTTCTCATAAGACAAGGAGCCGAACTCAATTGCTTGTCGGAAGACGAAATGTTAACTTTAAATGTTTTTTAAATTCACTTTTGTCTATAGGTTCAATATTTTTCAATTTAATAGCAGCCTATCAGTAAATATCTTTAAAAAACCAAAATCTAAGTAAATAAAAAAAATATTTTCTAAATTTTGTTACTACTGTTATTTACTATACACTATTGCTAGCTTCGTCGTTTGTTCTTTTGATTTGTGAAGTGGGTGTGTACATGTATGAATGTGATGTATGTAGGCCTATATATATTTACACGTGTGCACGAGAGAAACTGTACATTTAATACACAAGAGTAATATAATGATTCTAAAGTAATATGTTTGTTTTGATTATTATTTCTATAATTTGGTTATCGTAGAATAATGCATAGGCGCCCATACCTATGATCAGAGGGAGGCCGCAGCCTTCTAGCTCCCAGGGAAAGAAAAATATGTATATTATTAATTAATTATAGTCAGGTATTTTTATTTTAAGAGATTAGCACTAAAAAATGTTTTAAATGTTATGTGCCATTTGATTTTACATAGCCTACTTATTTTATTTTTTATAACAGTTCAAGCATGAGCTGCTGGAACACTAGGCCTACTTGGTGCGGCCCCTACAGGCGTGTTTATAGCTTTGTGTATTTATTGACGGTGTAAAGGTACAGGCGCAATGATGTGTGTGTTTATTTTACCTAAACAGCCAAATTGTCTTCAGTCAAATTTTAAAAGTTTTCTCGGGGAGGTCAAACATTTTCCTGGACCCCTTTTGCCGAAGGAGTGGTAGAGAGGTCTTTGCCTTAAGGGGGCGCTTACCCTGCGCCATATTGACTCTGATTCCCATAAGAGCAATGCTACAGAATAAGTCATTTTTTTCCGTTAATTCGTGGAATAAATTTAAAATTTTGGTTTCATTTTGAAGTACTATCATATGCGGATGTTGATTGCTGAATACATGTTCAAAACCCGTGTTATTGTTTTCATAAACGTATGATATAAATAGTAAAACATAGTAAACTTTATTAATTTTTTACTCAGTTGCAAAAAGAAATATTGCAAAAACCCTTAGCAATCAACACCCACAATCTATTTTACTTTAAGAAAAAAAATACAGCTTTCGTTTTTTGCCAAAAACAACAGAAAAATATGCTTAATAGTGAAGGTATGTTTTGGTTATTTAACATTGAAATTGGTACCCAACTTCGCCGTTTTGAATGTAGAGAGCCGAGCCTTAATACCCCGGTCTAGCCCCCTCCCCCTTCCTAGAAAACATCATATCGGCGCCCTTAGAATAATGCATAAAGATTCAGATTTTTCTTTCCTTTTGCATTACAAATAATAATTGAATTCGTCCACAAAAATGCAGCATATTATGTATTAAAGTAATTATAGGTTGGACTATTTTTTCAGTAGGCTAATGTGTAGACTAGAGGTAGCCTATTCTAAACCAGTCATCGCTTCCTGGATGAATGTTTGGTTAGAATAAACATTTTTATTATTAGGCCTACCTACTTCTAAAATCATTAAATATCTAGATATTATTTAACTACTTTTCTAGTAGAGTTTCTTTTTAATTGCTCACAGAAGAAACACTAACGGTAATAATAGTTTGTAAATACTTAGTATTTCTTAAATAATAAACTAAATATATCACTTAAAGTAAACAGTAATTTATACTTTACTTTCTTTACAATTAGTAAATACTCCATAAATCGCATAACGAGTTGAATACAATTCAACACGTAATAAAATTAGCCAACATACCTAGGTAACTATAAAACATGCGGAGTTAAAAGTAAACAAAATTATGTACAATTAAATATTACGTACCGGTAATAAAAACCTTTCCGTTGTGCAAACGACAGAAGTTATATCTTCAATTTAAAGAAATAATAGTCTGTTCTTACCTTTTTGTTGGATTCGTCCATAGTTAATTTCCAAGCACCACAACACTAGCACTTCATGCTCACTGACTAAACACTAAACAGCTGATAAGCTTGCAGTGTTGGTTCACTCAAGGTTAACCTGATAACAGGTACCGCTACCTACCGACAATAGGAAGAACTTCAGCCTCATTACTTGAAGCACAGTAGTAACTAGTAAATACTGTAGACTGTACTACAAATAATCAGTGAGTCCTTCGTTCAAAACCTAAAATTTATTATTCGATATTATTGTTGTTAGTAAAATACTTCTAATGACTGTGTATCTGGTTTAAAATTTGACATCGAATGAGAACAGAAACAAAACCAAAATTAGGTCTATTTGTTGCAGTTGGAGGCCACGAGGCCACTAATTACCTCCAAATGAAACTGTAGGCTAAATATAGACCCTCGTTCTCGTTGAGATTGTGGCCTGCGACCGCAGGAAATCGACGTTTTATTTTTCTCGTATATATTTTTTGAATAGGTTAACAATTAATTAAATTTAGCCTGCAACTCAGCTATAGGTTTAGTTAACGAAGGCAGTCTTGTTTCTGCCACTTTTGTTAGCATTTAGCGCAGTAGGGTTTTCGAACATTAGGCTATTTCTATCAATATGTTTGTTTTGTTATAGACAAAATAGATATATTTATTAATACTTATATTTAATAATCTTTTTGAATTATTCTCGTCAATTCTCGAAAAAAGGTTCAGTGATTAGAATCAAGCACATTTTTAACAAAGAATTAAAAAGAACCGGAACTGAGCATGAGCTCCCATACCTGGGGGCCGCGACCCTCCCTCTAGCAACCAAGAAAAGGAAAATATGTATAACTTATTAATAATTAAATATAGTCAGTATTACGTAGAAGTGGTTTCTTTAGCACTAGAATGTTTTTTTCAAATGTTATGTACTGTTTCATTTCATATATTCTTATTTTATTTTTTACAAGAGTTCAAGGATGAGCTGCTAGGGCACTAATTGGTGTTACCTTAAGACGACGCGTAGCTTTGTGCTTTGTTATTGATCGATGGTGTAAAGGTACAGACTCAATGCTGTATGGATTGATATTTCACCTAAACAACCAAATTATGTTCACAAATTTTTTAAGTTTGCCGATGAGGTAAAAATTTTGTAAATGAGGGAATGGTACTCCTTAATCACCATATCCCAGGACTAGCGCCCCCCCTCCTAGAAAATATCGTATGGGCGCCCTTG
Organism: Philaenus spumarius; assembly: GCA_018207615.1. Lineage (NCBI taxonomy): Eukaryota > Metazoa > Arthropoda > Insecta > Hemiptera > Aphrophoridae > Philaenus > Philaenus spumarius. The sequence goes on along the minus strand of JAGFPH010000663.1, from coordinate 59,633 downwards.
GAAATAAGAGCATATTTGATAACTCGTCCATCTTTATCATTTCCGGCTTACTCTATAGAGAAATGACCTCACGTAACTGAACAAGCATTGTGTGAAGAGCAAGTGGTTTGTTCTAAACGTTCACTTATTTTGTGTGCAGTATTTATTTTTGTTGAAAACTGTATGCGTTAGTTAGCTTTTATAAAAATACTTTAAATTTCTATCACTCCGACAGTGGCTCGTTTGATGTAGATCTTGGCCCGTACAGGCCTCGGAAGGATGACGCACTGGTGTTTAGGCGTTCTAGAATCTGTGGTCGCTGTTCTAGTGGCACTCGAGCAGCGTAGGTCTACTCTGAGCAACCTGTAGGTTTTTGTGCGAGCTGAAAGGGAAGCTCAGCTCAGTTTGAACGATAAAGTAGTGAGATCGTAAATTACTAATGTTCTCGAGTTTTTCATGAGCCAAAGCAGGCAGCCTGGTCAGATGAAGATGTTATCATTCATTACTTCCCGGTAACATTCAGGTTTATGCGACAGCCAATCAGGGGAAAAGAATTACAGAGTCGCTCGCGAGCCGAGGGTGAGCCAACCATTGCCTATTTTGAGCGACCAGATTCTGCAGTTTGTGTTTCATACTCACGAATAGTTTAGTTGTGTGTTGTTCTGACATTAAATTAAAATAATGAATTACCTAAAGGTTACTATTATATATAAATTCTATTTTTACCGTCCAAACTGAGCTGGGGGGGGGGGCCTTTGAGATCGCACAAAATTCCCGACTCCAGCCGGACAAACCTTAGCCGCTACTCGGCATTCGGTTTTCAAAAAATCAGTTTCTTCTCCATGGCTATTCAGTTCTATCAGTTCTTTGGTTTGAACCATGGCTATTCGACTGCATAACCAGGCACAATTAATTAGGTACTTTAAATAAAAATATGGTATTAAAACTAAATAAATATGTAGTTTTTAAAGTTGTAAAAATTAAGACAATGCGTGGTTTTTCAAGAAAAACCCCCATTAAAATGTAACCTTTTTACTAAACGAAAAAGGCAACCAATTAAAATCAACATTTGTTCACTTCCGCTTTATAGATAACATTGTCATTTGCAAGTGAAATGATTTGTAAATTGAACATGACACTTTGGAACCGTTAGTGAACAAAAAGCCCATTTAGTGAATTTCAACTGTGCCTTCCTTCCTGTTGATAAACAAAATCACGAACTTCTCCGGGCTTTATTCGTTTTGCTAGATTCATAAATTATTTAACCAACTAGGCCTACAGTCATTTAGAAACAAACTGATAGTGCAGCTGTTAGTAATAATTATACGAGCTTTACAATCTGTTTAAACAAGTGTGCAAGTAACCTGCAATTAGGAAGGGATAAAACAAAACGTGTTCACTAAAGTTCAAAGATTATGATCCAAGTGGTCGTATTGCAATTGAAAACAAACATAGGCCTACTACTAAGCTATAGGTTAAGGTGACCACATTTTTTGGAACAGAATTCGGGATGCTCCAAAATAATTAACCCCTTCCCCTCATTACCACAGGAAATATTAACACCAAAAATATTAATAATAAGTTAAGGGTAGTTAAATTCTAATACTAAAAATAACACACATCTTATTAGCATTAATTAATCTTAATAAACTTTTTAATTATTTAAATACAAATAAAAATACAACACATATTCTTGATATGTTGTTTAAATATAAATAAAACTGGTTAAATAGTTACATAAATTAGGCATTGTACTTTTAAGATGAATTAATTTTTCCTAACGAGGTTTTGATTGAAATTAACATTTTATAAAAGTCTTGGCAGGGCATGTTAAAGTTGACTTTTGTTACCAAAATTTATTTTAAAGTGTCAACTGTTGATTGGTTTTTTTCTGGTGACCATAAATCGTTCATTAAAGAAAAAAGCCTTTCAGTTGGTGCATTTGTTCCAGGAAGGCATAGCAAAAATTCAGCAACCTTTAATATATTACAACTTGGAACATCGTTTTTACTAAAGAGAGTGAGGTTCTCAACCCATTTGTTTTCAGGAAGAATTTTCATCTCTTTCCATTTAATCAGCTGCTCTTATTAACTTCATCAGCTTCGCATGTACATAATCCTCATAGAGTTCGTTTTCATTTATTGTAACTGAAGAAAGTACTTTTTTCATTAACTCTTTGAGTTTTTTCAATATCTTCCCAGGTGAGGTTTTTTCCAACATGATCCACGTGTACGCCTTCAACTCATCAGTGGTAGCAGATTGTATGAGGTAATGTGAGAGTGTGAGTAAAAAATTAAGCATTAATCGATATTAATTCTTAACTCTGCCAGCTAGGCCTACATTTTGAGATTTTCGATAATATGATTTGTAGATTAGGATTACACTGATTACACAAATTAATGTTTGAGGAATTATTCTGAAACGACAAAAAAATCCAGGCAAATGACAATCCCATATCTAAATTCGCTACAAAGGGCCGTCCCGAGTGACGCTCTAAAAAATCCGGGCCTGTTCCGAAAAAATCGGGACGGATGGTCACCTTACTATAGGTTCAATTACAAATTATTCGTGTGCAGTTATTTCACAAATTGTGTTACACAATTTTTAAAATTTAAACAAATCTGAAAGTGTTGCGATTTTAGAAACAATATATTTTAAGCTTTAATAATGATTTAATAATTAATTATGTATACAAAAATCATTAATATTTTCCCATTATTCCGTCAGGATAATTAAACCTCATTGCAGGCTTAACAATTAGGACCGGATTTGCAAACTGTGGAGGCTCTACTCAGAGAATTAGTGAGCCCTATAATATGTTAGTTCGCTGTTCGGTCGCCATAGATTGAAAAAGGGGGCTCCATTAAAATAAATTAAACTTGGGATGAGATGGTGTTCGGTATGGTACAGTAGTGCTCCACCCCATTTATCCAAAGCATTTTTTCGCACTGTCTAGTCAAACGTATTTTTTGAGCCTATACTTACCTAGACACAGGGCTTCAATAAAGTGCAAAATTTCCCAAATTGGCTAAAAATCGCAAAAAAATATGGTTTTTATATATAAGGTTTAAAAAACAAAAATATTTATTATTGAAGCAAATGAAAAAACGACTTTTGTGTAAAACAATGGGGCATTCAGAATATGTTTGTTTACAAAATTTAAATTATAATTAAATAAATGTGTTTACAACTATATAAAATTATAATACATATTATATTTACACTTATTGTATGGAAAATTATATTGTTATCATAACATCAAAGCAGGTTATTAATTTGTTGATATTAGGAATAAGTAGGTTGGATGTTATTTTCCAAGACTTTGATTGTCCATTACAGTACTTTGAAACGAAGCAAGATATTAAGCTCTAGTTTGCGCCATTGTGTTTCTCTTTAAATAAGCTTTTCAACCATGTATTACATGACCTACCTTTATATTTGAAATTGTTATCCCCCCTTTCCCTACCCTAAGCCTCCAGAAATCATGGAGAGTCAGATATATAAAAAAAATTCTTTTATACAACACTAGATAACTAAAGGGAGACCGGGGATATGACAATCACCCGGGTAATGCCAAACATCACATATTTTGCTTATTGTGTTTGAATATAGAGTCTGCCTGGTGCTGCTACCAACGACGTGGGAAGGTCAAATTACCACGCTTGGACTGCCTTCATCATTACGTTGCTAGGTTTGCTAGTGATAACAAAAAAACTGTTTTTGCCATTTTGCTTGTTAAATTCAACAAACATTTAAAACAGGCTGTTTCAACAAATCTGTTTATATCTACTTTATTTATTCAGGGATACTAGAATCAACAATCATTTTAGTATATCTAGCCTATGTTGTGATGCTTAAGAAGTGTAATTTAATGTTTTTAATATGCCTTGAAAAAGAACATGACGACAAATGGGGTAGTCACGAACTAACTGTTACCCCGGACCTGGACCATGTTCGTCATTTCCCCACGTGTGTTATTATGGCAATTTTGTAATCTACAACTTCTGTAAGGACAATGGTGTGGTCTTGCTGTTAGTACCATAACACCCGTCTCATAGGCTACAACTTTTGAACATTACGTTCTATTGCCCTCTGAAAACTGTTTAATCAAGAGTGTGATATCTTCATGCGGGAAAACGAGATTCATTGTTTCAGATGTCACTATACTATATTCAAAAAAAGCTTACATCAAGGTAGCAAACTTGGAAAAAGGAATAAAATGGTTTTAAAACAACAGGAATCTACCCACTTAATCCAGGAATTTTTAGTGAAGAAGATTTCTTGGAATCAGAAATTTAGGAGGTCGAAACTAAAGAATTACAACCGGCATCAGAACAAATTATCCCAACCTAACCTGCAGTTAATACAAAAAATGAGACGATTTATATATTTATTTTGCAAAGATTTCACCAACATACTGTTAGTATTTGCCAACATTTTTGGTTGAAATTAAGAGCAAAAATTAAAATCAAATTTAATGTTTTAACATTTTTACTATTAAATGTGTTAAAACCATTATTTTTAACTCTTTTGTTTTTACATGGGTTTTACATATGGAGTAATAGCGAACACTATGAATGTTATTACCCCGGATGACGGGGTAATGCCGAACATGGTAGTTTTTTTTATAAAAATGTTTTTCTATGTAAAGATGTAATTTTAAAATATTGTTACCAAGGGGATTCAAAAGACAAAAGATTAAATGTTATGTAGCATGAGTTATTTTTGTCATCAGTTTTCATGACTTTGTGTAATTCAACACCAAACCTTAAGTGATCGCCATTTCCCCGGTCTCCCCTACAAAGTTTTGTTACAAAACAAAAATAATGAGGGGGTTAAAGGGACTGTATGAACACTCTGTTTATTGAAGTAATACAACACATATTACTTAATTGTACGTTTGTAAACATATATAAGTTAGTAACATCAATTAAGTTATTTTATATAACAGACATGCAAGCATTTAAAAATAAATAGCCTAAAGTTCTAACTTAGTCTTTAGTCACAGTATGTTTAATTAAGGTATTTTATATAACAGAAATGCAAGCATTTAATAAAATATCCTGAAGTTTTAACTTAAAGTCTTTAGTCACAATATGATACTAGTAGTATAAGCCTCATCTGAACTATGAAGTTATACTGTGGAGGAATTAATTCAATCAATATTCTAATTGTTTGCCCTGTAAAACAAAGTTATCGGGCTTTTAACTGAATTATTAACAAAATCATGTACAAAACATGAACCATGCACACTTTCATAGCACATGAAAGCCTTGTAATTATGTGGTTAAACAGTAGGCCAGTCGGTAAAGGTCAATTTAGACCAAAAGTACCAGTAATTTGCAATACGGCTGAATTTTTTTTATAAGTACATTAAAGTATGTAGATAACCATAAAAAAAAGTTTACCAGTCTATCGATTTCCCAAAGTCGAAAAAAAATCGATTATCATTTTTTTCTCGATTATCCTTAATATTTCGAGCTGGGATGAAGATAGAGGAAAATAAAAAATACCACCGTGTAGGGGAGGTATTTTCAATAAAAAAGGTCATATGTATTTATTTCCTCCGAGCAATGGTTTGTCTGGAAAAAAATTCGATAATGCAGGTATGTATTTTGCAGCAGGGGAAATCACTAAAAGGGGACATCTTATTCATATATAAAGCGTTGGCTCATTCTAAATTGGCCGAATTTTAATATATCGAATTGAAACTTGACATAGGAGTTAAAATATATATTTTAAACATTTATGCTGAGTCTCAGCTTGTTATCTTGAAAATTACCCGATCTAGAGCCACTTGACTTATTAATGGGTTTCTCGATTTTAGGAGTACTGGACCCACCAATTCATTTTAAACAGCTCCAGTTTAGAAAATTTTCAAAATATCAACCTGAAAGTTTTTTTACAAGTTAAATATATGTATTCAAACAAATTCAAGGAGTGTAAACCTTTTTCATTATTTACTTTTAAAAGCACAAGTAAATTAAAAAAGTATAATTTTAGACCTTTTTAGATTTTTTATCAAAACGCTTGAGTTGATCAGCTGCAGATTAGTAATTTTTTTAAATATAGTTTTTAAAATAAGTATAGCTAAAAAAATTGTATTTTTAACTTCTGTACCAATTTTTAAATCGATATGTTCAAAAAATGGAGTTGTTGAATCCAAAAGTGTTATAGTTAAAACGAGATAGGTAAAACAGAAGACTATTTTCAAGCGCCTCGTTTTTAAAAATAACAAGAAAAAAATCGTTCATACTTACTAAGAATATTTATACTGGTGTACTCAACTTGTAAAACAAATTTGGTGTTGATATTCCAAAAATTGACGAAACTGGAATAGATTGAAATTAGTTCGTGGGTCCGGTACTCCTAAAATCGATAATCGAAATCGACTCCTAGATCGGGTAATTTTCAAGATAACAAGCTGAGACTCAGCATAAATGTTTAAAATATATATTTTAACTCCTATATCAAGTTTCAATTCGATATATTAAAATTCGGCCAATTTAGAATGAGCCAACGCTTCATATATGAATAAGATGTCCCCTTTTAGTGATTTCCCCTGCTGCAAAATACATACCTGCATTATCGAATTTTTTCCAGACAAACCATTGATCGGACGAAATAAATACATATGACCTTTTTTGTTGAAAAATACCTCCCCTACACGGTGGTATTTTTTATTTTCCTCTATCTTCATCCCAGCTCGAAATATTAAGGATAATCGAAAAAAAAATGATAATCGATTTTTTTTCGACTTTGGGAAATCGATAGACTGGTAAACTTTTTTTGATGTTAATCTACATACTTTAATGTACTTATAAAAAAACATTCAGCCGTATTGCAAATTACTGGTAGTTGTAACCTATACCGACTGGGCTACAGTTCTATCAAATTTATTCAGTAAACTTTCTTCACAAGCTTACAAACAATATTCAAAATTATAAGTACAGTATTTTAAAATTAACTTTAGACAAAAACTAATTCTTGGAACCTTTTTCTCATGTTTTAATTTGAATTAGGTCAATTATTTAAACAAAAATAGTTTGTTTTGTTGGCTCAATTTTATTTTATACTAAATTTAAAAGCTTTCAATTATATCTTTCAAAAAGGATGTACAACTCTGTAGGAAATAATGATATTAATTAATTATTTAAATTATAATGATGAAGAAAACCCCCGAACAACTAGAAATTCAGAACGTACATGTATGATGATGTAGAGAAAATCGAGCCAACTGGTCCAACTTATGTTTGTTGAGGTGCATTTTGATTTAGTATCATAATCCTATAGACACAGAAAATAATCAAGTCAAAGATTCCTGGAACAATAAATGAAGCAAAACAAGTAAGATTGATTGTTGGAGCTTTTCCTTCCCAGACAATATGATTAGAAAAATAATTGTAGAATACACAAAATATAAAGATAGTAGTATACAAGGAAAATGTGGCAGAGAAAATGTTGAAAGCGTAACCGATTTTGTTTAAATGAAATGTTTCATCATTGTTTTATCAAGTGAAAATATTCTGTATGGTGTTGGAGTGAGAAACTTGCCTCCTATGCGGTGTAAATTGATTTAAGTTTCTGATGCAGTTGTTACATTTTAATTATGTTATACAAATTCTATTGTATTAGAGAAATTTTCTATGAGTTTTACAATTTCTGTACAAGATTATTTATAGCCATAGATGATTGTTGACTAGCATTCAAAGAAGTCGCAGCTTCAGGATGTTTATGCCACAAAAACTGTGAAAGTATGGTGCAATATTTGGGTATGTTTCCAATTCATGTACCTATTATACTTCAAAACTAGAAGTTTTTATCAAGAACCTTCCTTTGTCAACAATTCTTCGCACAAATTCAAAGAATGGAACTCTTTATTTCAAAGGTGGACAAAACATTATTTGTAGCAATCTATTTGAATCATTTTCTCTCGAGGAAAGTTCCCTGTCAAACGGACTGACCCTAGGAGGAACTATACTGAGAGGAGAACTGCAAATTTCATCATTGTTTATTGCAAAAAAATCAAACAAGACCTGTGCCAGTTTAACATTGATGAAAATGAATATATATTATATAGATAACTCTGGTATAATATTAAGGCACAGAAGAACAAAATCCTTGTGCGTACTTTCAACTATGCCTATGATGTGATTGACACAGATACTGGTAAGCAAGGTAAGAGTGAAATAGTTATGTTTTATAACAGTATTAATAATTAAAGCTTAGATGTTTTGCAGAAGTAATATTCAGTTTCTCAAATTGAAGGTGTCCACTACTCCTAAACTATGTTTTCCTTAACATTGAGCTACGGCTTTTACTTGTCAAAACAGAAAAAAGAGACTCCAGAAACCTACTATACTCATAAAAGGAACTTTTTGGCCACCAAATAGATACTCAAAGTTATAACATTTTAAATATTTTGTATGATAACTCCTACCTAGTTAGGACAACTCCTACCATTTAACGGTTGAGAGAATATTTGAAATAAATTCATATCTTAAAAGTCAAAAATTAGGTACAGCACTTCTTGGGTTAAAATTTAATTTTTGAAAAAATTTTAGATCAGTATAGTTATTTGTGTCTTAGGGGAGCATCACTTTGTCGCCTGAAAAGGAAACATTTGAAGGAAATTTTCTTGAAGACGACTAAGATTCTTTCTTTCCGTAAGACACACAACATTTTTCCTCCAGCTATAGTTTTAGTAAATCATTTTACTATGGAAGAAACTTTGCTAAACATTCATATTTACAAAAAAAAAACAATTGAAGTTATCGGAAGAATACACAGACATGGAAGTTCATTGATACCGGTACATTGTTGTTTTACCAGCTGTTTTACTAACACATGATTTAGCGGGCGGAAAAGTGCCCATTTAAAAAGCATTGGATATAATTTACAACCTGTAAATAAACTCAATGCTTTTTATATGAACACTTTAAGTCCCCGGATGATAGTGTTCTTTCTATCCTATTAATGAGGCATAAAAGTCCTCTTAAATTGTAGTTAGAGTGGAAAAATTACATACAATCCACAGGGATGGGTCTTTCAGATATTCTCCAGGACCTGGTTGGGGAATGGCTGTTTTATTTACTTAATTCAAAATAACAATTATTATTAAACACAATCTTTAAAATTTAACCAACATACTATGAGAAAGTAACATTAAAATCCAGTACCCAACTCTGAGGACTCAAAAAGTAAAAAGGTTAGGATACTAAACTTTAAAATTAAAAGTTTCTAAAAACAAAATGTAATGACTAGTTTCAATTTTTAGTTTATATATATCTTATTTTTCATATTTATTTTTATATTTTCAACGTAATATCTACTTAACTTATTTTTATCATGTATAGATTTCAATAATTTCTAAATTTTGTTTATTTTATACTTTAAGGAACGTTTTAAAAAATGTAATAAGAAGAAATATTTTGTCTTTTTCTTTATCCAGTGACTCATATTTTTGAGAAGCTTACCCTTCGTTTTCCCCGCATTGCTTTAACACAAGAAAAAACACCCCGTAAGCTAAACTTATCTCGTCACAGTTTTCCTCTTGATGGCTAAGCTCAAATGTTTGATTGCCTCTTTCAACAAAACTTATCTGCGGCTTTCTTGTGTTCAGTTCTTCACTTTTTTCAATACACCTTTTGAAATGAGTTATAATTCCAAATCTACTTCGGCTCTTTTTTTTTTAGTATTATCTTCAGCTTCCTACAACTTTCTTCCTTCATCTAATTTTTCCCACTCTACATAATTTTTTTTATGAGTACTTAGGGCCACAAAAATTATTTTTTTTATAGCATGGAGTAATGAAATTTTATTTTTATTTACAATCTTCCATCCATCTAAAAGTTTTGTGGCATAAATAGCAAATGGGAGTGCTTTCCTCAAAGCAAGGATCTGTGAATAACTTTATACTTTTTTTAAACTGACTTTTTTCAAGCATCTATTATTTTTGAGTCCATTGCTTTCATTATTCAGATTTAACTGCTCGGGTAAGTACTCGGAAATATAATGCTTTTAGGCTCCCAAGCAGAAATAAGAGAAATCTTTCTTTAAAAAACTATTTCATGAGTAAAAAAATGATTAGAACCTCCTACTAGTTTAAGCAATAAAAATTTGTAAGTAAGCTAACAATATAACACTTATTCTTTGTCTTAAATGTTTATTGATTTTACTTTATGACAACAGACCATTATTTAAATCACTATCTTTTGAATTTAGAATATACTATCCCGGTTACATCAGCAGGATTGTAAAAAGTGTGCTATCAGTATTCAAAAAATTGATTGCCTATCTTCTTTTCATTATTTTTACAGGATGAGTTGAAGACATAATCTTAGAAGTTTGAACAAAAGTTACCCTTTCAACGGACTTGGCATTACACTTATTGGCTCGCTGTGCTACAATAATTACAAACTATTGTTCACTGACTTGCTTGCTGTTGTTATTGCTAACTACAAGTGTATATTCACTTTGTTGTATCTTACAGAAAGGAAGATATCAGCAGAGTATTGGACAAAAGTAATATATTTGTAAAAGATTCAGAGCTGGTAATTGTTTCCCCCTCCTTGCAAGTTGCTGAATTTTTTAATTGCTTTACCCATGTTTTTGTAGTCAATGAGGCATTTCAGTTGCACGCAAACTTGTTGAAATACTTTTCCCATCCAGTTGCACATGGTGACTATCAATTAAGCTATTTTGAACTATTGAACCACCTTTCTCGAGCTTGTGGTGAATCTGCAAGCACTTTGGTTTTGTTAAGTCAAGAATTTCATTAATTTTATACATCAATTCTCGTAAAGCCACAGAGGACTGGCTGATGACTTGATTACTGTTGCTGATTGCACCATTTACTTAGAGATGTATTCATAAAGTGTGAGTACCAGCTCGTAGTGTTAACAGATAAATACTTGCATTAATAAAATAATTAGAAGGTGTAAATTTTAAATAAATATTTCATAACTTTTAAAGAGTTTTAAGTCATTTATTGAATATGAATACAAATTATTAGGTTTACAGCTTTATATACAAATAAATAGAGGATAAAATCTGTATTTCTATTTTTTTACATTTAACACATAATCTTCGTTCTCTCCTTCAGGTGCTTTTTCACACTGGCATATAGTTTGGATCCAAGTAATTAGTTGTAGCAAATGAACCAGACATGTAATCAGGATCCCAAGAAGCCTTGGCAGCATCTCCAAGAGGTTGTAACTTATGGCTAGGAGGATGTTCTGGTACTTCTAGATCTAGTTGGCTGACTACACAGTCAGAACACATGTTGACATCTTGGCAATCCAAACATTGCCACCTTGTTCCTTGAAGTGGATCTTCACCACATAAAGTGCACTGTAACAGAAATAGCCAAACAGTTACTGCAGTAAACAAAAATAATTTATGTCCAAAAAAAAATTAAGATGTTAATGATTGAAAAATTAACCAAGATAAGACCAAATATTCAATTAATGGCAACAGATTGTTTAGCAAAGTAAATGTTTGAAACATAAATCAATAAAAAGATTATTATCCAAGATATTGTGTCAACCAAAGTAATTCAAAAGTAAATGGCTCATTCTACAAGTATAAAAGTTTTCTCTACTACAAGAATAATTAATTGTTCTTTTTTTTTTGTTACCTTGAGTTAGGTAGTTTGTTAAGTTTTTGTCTCTGTGTAGGCCTATGGTTAAACTGGAAGGTAAAAAATGTAGTTTATATATTGTCACACATAGCATCTTCAGGCCATATGAAATATTGAATTCATTTAAATATTGTTTGTGTGACTTGTACAATTGATGTATTGTTGTACAATTGTTGATATTAGCTGGTCTCAACAAAACATTCAGCCACAAAATAAAAATTAAATTGTATACAAAAGTATACAATTAACTGATACAGGTATTATTTAACATATTATTAGGGTTGTATGTTAAAAGACTGATCAACAATAAATAATTAAATTAATAAGTCAACTGTGTAAAAAATCTACGTCATACAAAATTATAAATTTCTTAAAGTACTTGTACGTTGTATAAGTAAACAATGCATTTAAAAAAATCTATCAAAATTTTTACTAAATATACAGAAAATATGTTAATATATGGTTACTAATGGTTAACAGATAACTTCTAATTTAGTCACAAGTGCTTCATTTATTTTTTAAATTATCAAAAATTATTTTAAAACAAAAACAAACATTAAAATGAATTAGCAATAATGTTATAGTTTCTTTTTCCTTTCATGTTGCTGCTTAACAATTCTATTCTGTATCTAAGAGGGAAATTTTGTTTGTTTTTTATTATTATACACAAAAACCACTTGTGGGACTTCGATGAATTTATTGAGCATTGCTTTATGAGTAAAATTAACTATGTTTCACCATGCTTTTTTAATAGGGATGAGCAGTGATAAAAAAAAGTAAAAAGGTTTTATAAAAAAAAAACCACTTGGGTGTCTTTTCTGCCTTACGTTGGTTGTAACCATTGAAAAAAATCACAACAGAAAGCTGAAGCAATGTTGGCAATAAAAAAATCTACCTAAAAACCAGAAAGGGCATATTTATATCTATTACGGTTTTATTATAATAACATTTTTGATCTTACAGTGTAAATATCAGTAGATTGTGACATGCTAATTTATGACTGTATTTGAGACAACACAATTTTATTTTTTAAATAGTTTCAGCCCAAGATAATGTAATTCGATTGTAAAGTTGGTTCAACTGAGAATGGTTTCTTATTTTTAACACAGGTGAAGCCAAGAATGTTAGCTAGATATTCATATTTTTAGAATATTTAATTTGAAATCAAACATAGTTTCTGTAAAATTTATCCAACAGAATGCAATTAATATAGAAGAATTATTATTCAATTCAATTTTTAATATTCAATATTTTGTGTTTGCAAACAATGTCATTACAAATATATTTGAAAATTTGTGTTAATAATTGGTGATTACTATTATGCCATTATTTTGTTTAAATGCGACCTTGTAAATATTTAATATTTTTATGAGCACTGAACATTCATTAATTGATACTGTATTTACTTTACTGTGTACTGCTCTTGATCTTTCAGCATTCCACTTTATTCTAATACTAAGAGAGACCACTGCATGCTCACCCCCAATTGGAACCTTCCAAAAAATATGTTATGTTTTATTTATAATAAAGGTGTAGGATTAATAATAACCTCAAAACTAAGATGGTAAATAATGTTAAATTTCCAAATCAAATTATTTCGAATGTTTAATAACAGCAGTTATAAAGAAGATTAAAAGAACCAGTAAGACTCAGGTCTTCACGTCAACACAAACCTAACTAAAAAGTTAGAAATACAAATAATTGTTGCATATTCTAAAAAGTTA
>JAGFPH010000663.1:24719-46279 GCA_018207615.1 Philaenus spumarius | reverse complement strand
TGTTGCATATTCTAAAAAGTTAGAAATACAAATAATTGTTGCATATTTTGAAATCAGCTGTTAATATTGGTTGCTCACTATCAATTAATTACTGTATATTACCACTGAATAGGCCTACTATTAAATTCTAATGTCTTATTTATTTTTAATTAGGATGTAACATAGTTGTTTCTTATTTTTAAATTCCTTAACGCCATTGCTGCTAAAAGGAGGAGCAAACTTTGCCCCGGACCCCAAACGTCAGGGGGCCCCTGGATTTAAAAACAATTCAAAAAAATTAAAACAATGAATATGTTGATTTAACAGTCAATTTACTTTTTTTCAGTATTACTACTCAATAATAGGGTAGTCAAAAAAAGTCCAAAAATCGGAAGCATGCTTTTTTTACAGATACAGTAGAGCGTCGATAATCCGAACGTCAATAATCCGAAACGTCAAAAATCCGAACACGTTCTGAGGCAGCCCCTGCAAAAATTTCGTTTTCGTAAATTCCAATTATTGCGTCGTTAAAAATTTCACAAAAATCTTCATCACAGTTTGAAATTATTATCTCTTTTTAAACACTTCTTAATACCTGCTCTCCCATGCCCTCTGTCAGTATTTTCACTGTCACGCTAATAAGCTGCTTTAGCGCTAGCAGTAAACATACAGAAAGTTTATTCATTTCTCGTTGTGTAATCATTATAACAGTGTGTCGTACATACAGTAGTGTACTATACAGTATTTTTTTTATTTTTCGTTTGTGTTAACTACAATGTACAAGAATTTTAATTATGCACTGTACTGTAATTGAGAGTTACAAGTGTAATCATGTTGGCCATACTGTGTACGTGCAGGTTCATCTAAATCATAATATTAAGTAGTCTTACATACTATGTAATTACATAGTATTACAGTAATTACATACATGTAATTGCATTACCGCTTGTACTGTTAAACCACTTTAATAGATTAAAGGGCATATATCGACTAAATGGCTTTTTCTTGGTTTTTCAAAAATCCGAACAAATTGATAATCCGAACCCCCTCGGTCCCAATTAGTTCGGATTTTCGACGCTCTACTGTAGTAAAAATTGTATGAGATTGTTTGTACTAGAATGAGCTTTTTTTTATATCTACCCTACTATATTATTTAAAAAATTTTTAGTTTTAACTATTGTTTGAAATAAGTCACCTTCCCCCCCCCCTCCCCAACATTTAGCTTCAAGTCAGAGGGCCTCAAGAGTAAATTTTGACTCAGGCCCCCTATAACCCTCTCGGCAGCCCTAATTAACGCAAACTTTTATTGGTTTGTGTGTGTTGAAACGTGAGTTGGTTCAGTGTCTAGGCCTAATTTAAAATATTTGTTTGTACTAAGCTGGACATCCAAATCAACTGTTTTATCTGTTACTTTATTAAATTGGTTGCTATGGTAATGAATGTAAAAATACATAAATATGTGTTTGTTCACTTAAAATTATGTTTAATTTATTTTACCTCCCTTAACAACAACATACACACATAATTTATGTTTTGAGCACATCTTTGGCACAGTACGTTTTGAACGATATAGGCCTAAGTTTAATCTTTCAATTGTTTTTTAGTTTTTCATAATGTTGTTTATTTATTGGTATTACAGCTGTTAGACACTAACGCCCAACTTCATCCTATGATTTTTTCCGACTAAATTTACAACAAAAAAAAAAACATTTTTATCAAAATGAATTCTAGCTTATGTTCTTATGTTACTCAGGGACAGTGTAGCTTTTTAATAAACTAAATATGTTTCAATTGGTTCAGAAATTCCAGAGCCCCCCCCCCCCCCCCCCCCCCCTACATACAAACAAACAAATTTTACCTCTTTATAATATTAGTACAGATGATGCATACAATGTGTTCAAATAAGCTCGCATAAGGTTGGATTATTAAAAACCAACATGTAATAAGATCCAAAAATTATGCTTGTGTCCAACATTCAGAAATTTATATTCTGAAAAAAATATTGAGGTGAACAGCAAACGCTTTATAACAAATTATTATTTAAGTATTTTTCATTGATTTAAAAAATGTTACCTTTACTCTTTCATTTCACAAAAGTGAACATTATAAATTATAACATAAAGACTACAAACGGAGAAATAACTGTGACAAACTGTATGCAAATAAAATTATTATTCGTATCAACCAGAGGTTTGCTTAACTCCACACAAATAACTTGCTATAAATAAATAAGTCTACCGTATGGCTAGACAGTGCTACTTGTTGAGATGCCAGCTACAACCAACTTAACCTCTAAATAATGTCATTTATAAAAGCCTTATCTTTCTCTGTTCTGTTTAAACATCATTAACATTGAATGTGCGCTTTTATTTATTCAAATGTTTCTTCTCGCACAGTCAACGATCAGCTGTAACTTAACACTCTCATACCTTCTTACAATTTATTGTAAGTACTAAATATTTTTGTGTTGATTTGATATCTGCAATGTGAAATATGTATAGTTTGGATAAATTTATATTATTAAAATCAAATTACATATGTTTATATTTATTAACAGTGTTTTTATAAAATTTAAGTTTAATTTATTTTAGTTATTTGTGTATCAGTAACATAGTTATTATTTTACCATATTATTATTATTAATTGCTTTTATTTATATTTTACTATTCAAATCTATATAAATATGATAAAATGTATATGAATGTCTAAAGACTTTTTCTGTAAGAATTATTCCAAAATGTAAAAAAGCAAACATATAGTAGAAGCAATCAATGCGTAAATAATACATTTTCTGTTTGTTTTGTTTTTTATTAAATGGAAAATATAATTAATTGTTTAAGGAACTAGCTGTCTACCCAATCTAACCCATGATAAAAAAAAAACTTCCCAAGCTTTTTCAGGAAATTTTTATTATTTAATAATTCAATATAATGTAACTAAACAAAATTTAAAATGTATGCCTCCGCCAACTATTTAATGCAATGACTAAGTATATCTCTAAGCTTCTCTAATCTAAATTAGAGCACATATGTACCACAATTCATTATTCTACTAATTTGTAGGTTGAATTTCAACATTTTTAGTACCGTAGTAATATATTCACATATTTCTCAAGTACTCAGATTCAACAACCCATATAACTCAGAAAACCAGTACTAAACACATCATTCATTTTTATTTCAAGCAGAAAATTTACCAACAAAATTTTATTGAAGAACAGCAAATGATTCTATAAGATAAATAAAAGTAGTACCGGTATGTAATATATGGAGATCCGATAGAGTCTTAAATAATTGCGGAGATGTGATGGAGCGTTAAATAATTGCGGATAGGAGTCGAAGCCTTAAAAAAATGCGGAAATGCAACTGTGTCTTAAATAATTACAGAGATTGATGGTGCCTTAAATAATTGTGGAGATTCGATAGAGTCTTAAAAAAAAGTGTGTCCGTGCGGTGACGATGACGCGAGTTCAATCATTTTTCTCCATGCAAAGAAAAGTGTGTCCGTGCGGTGACGAGAGTTCAATCATTTCTCTCCATGCAAAAAAGTGCACAACGTGCCTAAAGAAGTTTTCACTTCAAAAATAAACTAAACTTCCAACTGCTACTTTGCTGGCTCAACAACAGTTATAAAATATTTAACAGGCGATGATAACCACCCAGGTTTTTCGCCTTTAAACCCCCCGAATGAAATGTGTTTAACTTGTTTTGATATTTTTTAATCATTTTCTAGTAACCTGATGATGAGCATCTGCCTGAAACTGCAGTAAATTCAGGTAAGAATACCAAATAATAAAGGATAACTTGACAGACTTATATTTGAAATTATAAATTTAAGTTCCCCTTAATACTAAGTAACCTAAGGTTTTTTTTATTTCCACTCTTAAATTATAAAGTATGATGAGTTATTATGACGTACCACAGATCATTACTGTTTCTACAATATGAATCTATAATAAATACAGGGTGTTTCAAAAAGTACTTTACAACTTTGAAAAATCATATTAATATATTCAGAGAACCTACAGAGGTGATTGTAGTGTCAATTTGTAGGGAAACATCAAGTTTTGAATCGTGTAGTTCGCTAGTGCCGAATCGCACCGTCACGAGTGCCAGCGGCAGTTGCATCAAAGATGGCTGCCTTCACTGGACCCGAAGGCTTGCTGTGTGTTTTGGTTCGAAGAATGAAAGTCGGCGACAACAGTTCAGCGTAATTTCCGTACCAAGTACGCTATAGATCCTCCTAATAGGCCTACAATTTAAGAGTGGCATAAATGTTTTGTAGAAACAGGGTGTTCGGTAAGACATGAGAAATCACCAGGTCGTCCAAACACATCTAATGAAGTCGTTGAGCCAGTGAGACAAAGTTTCGTCAACAGCCCTACGAAATCAACCTGGCGTGCATCTCACGAGCTGCAAGTCCCACATAAGACTGTTTGACGAGTGTTGAAAAAACGTTTGTATTTAAAACGTAATTTTTACGATTTTACAAACAATAAAAGACACTTATAAGATTGCCCGTAAGAACTTCTGTGCGGATATGTTAAATCGAGTGGATGAGGATGAACATTTCTTGGACTACATAATCTTTTCTGACGAGTCGACTTTTCACTTAGTGGCAAGGTTAACACTTATAACTGTAGGATTTGGGGCAGTGAAAATCCACATCAAACATTGCAACATGTTCGTGATAGCCCTAAACTTCATGTTTTTTGTGCATTGAGCAAGAACAAAATTTACGGCCCTTTTTTTTTGAAGAGAGAACCATCGACGGGATAGTGTACCTGGATATGTTACAACAATTTTTGATCAATGAGGATGACGAAGAACGCAATGTTTATTTCATGCAAGATGGTGCACCACCTCACTGATGTCCGAGATTTTCCAAGTCAATGAATTGGTTAAAATGCGCCAATTGCATGGCCTCCACATTCCCCAGACCTGACACAGGTAGATTTTTTTCTTATCGGGATTCATCAAGGATATCGTCTATGTGCCTCCTTTGCCGGATTCTCTACCAGAGCTTAGAGCGAGAACTTATGCGGCCGCTGAGTAAGTTACTCCGGGTTTGGAAGGAAATTGACTACCGATGGGATGTGTGCAGGATCACCAACGGAAGCCACATAGAGCATCTTTAGTTTAAGGTAAAAAAAAACTTGATGTGTTTCACTACAATTTGACACTACAACCACTTTTGTAAGTTTTCTGAATAAATTAAAATGATTTTTCAAAGTTGTAAAGTACTTTTTGAAACACTTTGTATTATGCCAATAAGTCAAATAATTTTGTTTCGCATAATATCTCTGTTTTACTTACAGAAATTCCATCATGGAAGAGTGGTTTTCCATTTTCTTCCATTTCTTTGTACTCCTTAATCTTCACTAATATTTCAATTTTCATCTGATCATTGAGCATCTCATCATCCTCATCTTGTTGCTCATCCTCCTGATCCGAATCACTCAGAGGCATGTCTCCTAACTGGAGAGTGGGGAAGAAGGTCGAGTTCTTGTAAAACAGCTTTTTTGATGTTTTTGTACTCTGAAATTATACATATAATATTTATTAATAAGAAAAGAAACACAATTTTGCAATTAACATTATAAACTAAGAAAAGCAGAAAACTGAATACACATCTCATATGAAAAAACTTGTATACAAACTTATTTTAAAGATTCAAAATTTAAGAATGACATCAAAATATTGAGGCATTTTTGTCAATACAGTAGAGTCTCGCTATTCCGAAGTAATTGGGACCGAACACTGTTCGGTTTAGCGGGAATTCAGAATAGGCGGATTTCATGAATACAGTAGAACTTCGATAATTCGAGCTAATTGGGGCTGATTATACCTCGAACTATAAAAAACTCGGAATACGCGGAGAAATGTACAAAATAAAGAATACTATATTTTTTAATGTTTTAATTAGTCCAAATATTAGAACATTTAATAGTAGAAAATCATTCGATTTTATCTCTATTACGGCGCCATTCCCCTACAGTTACTTCACCGACATCGTACTCAGCTGCAAGTTTCTTCATTGGTTTCACCATTTTCTAGTCTTTTTAATTTAATTTTAATTGGCACAAACTTTCTTTTAGCTTTTCCACTCATCGTTACAAAACACAATCAAAATTAAAATACTTTTAACAAAAAACAGTAAAAAATGCACTCACTAATCGACAATGTTACACAACACCGATATACGTACTTCCGTGGGAACTGACAGTTTCGTATTAAAATTTAACTATTTATAGAATAACAAGAAACGGGGAGACAGTCAAGTATTTGGTGTATGTCTGAGCTGACATGAGATATATAAGAGGAGTCGGCGATACCCAATGTTGACTCATTACCTACCTGCGAGTTGTGGTGTGCCGCCAAGTGAACGCAAGCGAGCCACTTCGGTCTCTTGTCACCTTCAAGACACTTGTTGGCATTTTAAACATACCATGGGGCGGCGGTAACAAAGTAATTTCGAAGGCGCGCTGCAATCAATGTTTTAAAAGCTTTAAAATAGTCAAAAAAGCAAGCACAGCTCGAAATACCCGGACTCTCGAACTACTGTGACTTGAATTATCGAGGTTCTACTGTAATATCAATATATTGACTTGTTAAGGCAAACGTTCTTGACGCGACATACGGCAAAATGCTTCTGACCATTCGAACAACATGCTTCATCGACACCAAATGATGTTATGTTCGTGCGGCGATGGCAGAACATTGTATCCTCAAGTTGATTCAGTGCTCTTTGTCAGAAAAAAATCAATGATTTTACTTCTTAGTGTACGTTTACACCATTCCTTTTTTCCTTCCGTTGCGTTACGAATCCATTTTCTTCTAAAAATGGAAGGGAAGGAATAGGTTATTCGAACTGTCCGTTTTGTCATCCCGCAGTCTGTCTGTTAGTACTGCATCGTCTTGAAAAAAGAATGAGAAAAAAATTCCTCCGATAACGAAAACGGAGAAGAAAAACAGATGTAAGATGAACGCAACTGACAGGTGACAACACTACTAGTGCCTAGCTGTTGTATCTAATCTTTCCTTCTTTCTGAAGGACCCGGTATCTGTTTCACAGGATGCTTGTTGCGGCAGCTTCATTGCCGCAAAACGGATGGAAAACGTGGAGGAAACAAAACCGGACAATTCCAACAGGCCTATTGGGATTAATGTGTTGTCAATTTCTGTTAACCAAAACTCAACTCAACGGATGGTGTAAACCTACACTTAAGTGTGTGTAAATTAGTTATTTTTTGTGCTTAGCAGTGACTAAAAATGATTCTACAGAATTGTACAATTTGGTGTCAGACGCTTTCATCAAGCTTAGGCTCTACGTATGTTCGTAATAGGCGGATTTTCGGAATAGCGACACTCTACTGTACTATTCCTAAACATTTTTTATTAAATTCAGTATTACTAGCTACTCCTTTCACTCAAAACATGAGAAAATAGATACAAGTTTTAATTTATGTTTGATTATGAATATTATGATGCTTTTGAATGAATTAAAAACTATTTAGTTATTACCGAAGCAATAAATGTATTCTGTTTTTAGCTTCCATTTTTAAATATATGTTGATATTATTACTCATATATTATATAGCTTTCATTTCTCTAGAGCAATTCAACTTTGACACATTGTAAGATTGTGAATCAATTGCCAAGAAAAAGAAACTCCTAAAATGTATTGGAAATGTACATGACTTTAGAAAGCGCATTCCGTAATTTACCTTTTTTGTTGAAGATTTCATAGGATGACCAGGAATTGCTATTCCAGCTTTTTGAAGTTTAATAAAGTATTTTTGAACTCTACTACATACTTGTTTTGGAGTACGGTTACCTGTAAACATAAGAAAAACAAAGTTTGTAATGCAATTTTACTTCAGAAGTTAGTAGTGTTTCCACATAAAGAAATAATTAAAGGCATTCTAGTAGTCAAAATAATTTTGTCTTACTGTACCTAAAGCTTCTGCAATTTTCCGATATCGATTGTATTCAACTCTCTCTGGTGGAAACTCTACCAATAGTTCTTCCAAACGAAGTTGTTCTTCCGCAGTCCATAACTGCAAGCAAAACACAATTACAGAATTAAATCACGGAGCTTTGTTAAGTTTAACAGTTATTAAGCTTTACAGATCTACATATGTTTCAAGTTAGGTAACTAACTGAAATATATACAGTACATACAAATATACATATACATATGAAATTACAAAATTAAGTAATTGCAATTGGTGCAATAATTTTTTAGTTATAACCATTTGTGAACTGCTTTAAAGTAAAACATCTATATTTTAACAATACAACTGTTGGATGTAAATTTCTTGCCAAGCCATATTGGTGCGTGTTGCTAGCATATTTTCAAGAATTCACCAAATATAGTATTATTTATACCATAATCCAAAAGTGTTCCACAGCTTTTTTGTAGAGGAAGGTTCAAAGAATTCATATATGCCCATAAAAAATGTATTAATGTAAAATTTACAAAGTTATTAGCTCAAGAAACCAAAAATGTTCAGTAAAGAAAGGAAAAAGTTCCACTTTAGGCCTGCATAAAAAGTAGTAAACATGTACAGAATTTTTGTAATTTAGTTCTAAATAGAACTGTATATAATTATATAAATCAATTTCAAATTTCTTATTTTGAAAACACCAGTATTTATGTTCCTACTACAAGACTGCCAACAAAACTAGGCCTAGTTTGAATAGTAATTTAGGAATACTATATGCTTTGCCCAAAAATGAAATATTATTATAACAAAGTGTAGAGAATAAATCAAAGAATTGAACTGTATACTTGTAAAGTATTATTTTATAAATGTATTTCACTTAGTTTTACTTGAAACACAAAGATAGATCCAACGAATAAAACCTCTCACGTACCAAGCCTATACAATATACCACGTACAATGTTGGGCACTTTGTTTGTTGAAATGGAAATATTTAAATTTGACGTGGTGCAAAGTTGGGCGCATAGCAATGTTGGGGACAAAAATAATGTTGAAGCGCTTTTGTGTCCAACACAATGGAAACAGTCCTGGATTCCTGCGCAATGTTGGACGCAAAGCAGCTCATGCGCAGATCACCTTTTTTGTTGTTACTATGGTTAGCACGGATGTGGCAAGACTGTTGTAAACACAGAATGGAAACAAATCCAAGACTTGCAACATTGAGCCCAGCATTGTTGGGCTCAATGCAAAGAAAGTAAGTATAGGCTCGTAACATTACGCCCAACAAAATCCCCAACACTGTTGGACGAAATGTTGAAATGGAAACCGAGCTTTAGAACACCGCTTGTAAAGCTTGAGAATGGCGAGTATTGAATTCAACAAAAGTCTGTACTTCTTAGGATTGTACGAACAAAACCGTTGCAGTATATGTGGTTTACTTTACACGTAACAAAAGATCGAAGTTTTCTCTACAAATCGATATAAAAATATCTACACAAATATATCGAATTGTAATAGATATCTCAAATGCAAAATGTGCTTTTTCATTGGTTGAAAACTGTCCAATTGCAAGGGTTTACAGAAAACTCTATATTTTTGGAACTATAAGAAAGAGTCTGATTGGAAGGCAGTTTTAGAAAGTTCAAATCTTGACTCCAAAGGTATCTTTACATTATTTTCAAAACAGTTCTGTCAAACGATATTAAGCCTTAGAGAAGTGACGAATTTGTGTAATTTCCTATTGCTTTCTC
Source organism: Philaenus spumarius (assembly GCA_018207615.1). Taxonomy (NCBI): domain Eukaryota; kingdom Metazoa; phylum Arthropoda; class Insecta; order Hemiptera; family Aphrophoridae; genus Philaenus; species Philaenus spumarius. Next base: position 36,604 of record JAGFPH010000663.1, on the reverse strand, counting down.
GTGCGGCATGAATTGATTTAGAAAACTACAATTTTAAAACGATGATTACATATGTAAATATACGTTTTACAACAAATTTGTAAATACAAAAATTAAAGCTTAAATCATTTCCTTTCCAACGGTTTTTGTTTTATTGCGATTAGATGATTTTTAGTGGGTGAAATATTCAATACAAGTTAAGTTGTCACAAGACTACTCAATTTTAGCAGTCTAACGCTGAAAATCTCAAGTTAAGACTTCCGACAGTTGTAGGGTTAAACGTAATTTATGTAATTTCATAAACTATAATATTTGAAATTTTGTTCTAATTTACTTTTCATTCAATTCTGTAGTTGAAAGCAAAATTACAAAACTCAAATGTTTACAAATTGTTATTGACTTATTTATTATTCAGGATAAAACATTTATAATTACAACTTGTATTACATTTACAAGTACAATTAACTAAACAAAATAACAAAATCTAATCTCTCTTTCTCGGGGGGTATCTGGGCCTGGCTATTATAGTATACAGTATAAATTTAACCAACAAAGTTGCTAATGATCTATTCTAAATTTGTCTAAATGTTCAATTAATTTAATTTTATAATCCGAGATATAAATTTTAAAAGTCCAAAGTTTCATACACAAATATTTATATACGAGTAAATTGTTTTACTGTAAACAGTTCTCCAAACGTTATTAAATATCAGGTGGATATTGCCTGTACTTGTGGCTTCATTACAATACCATTTTAATTTTTAAATTAATACAAAGTAAGTTACTTCTTCTGAACCAAACTTCAGCTTATTTTCTGGTTCAATTTTTCTTCTTGGAAGATTTGTCTCCTCTGAAGTCATACTTTAATATTTGTTTTAAATATTTTACTTTTAATCACCAACTCAAATATACACTTACATAGCCTCATAGCTTCCATAAGAGTTCAACAACGAATGCCAGGAAATTTTAAAATTCGAGCCCATACAATTGAAAACCACTACCTTAAAATCAGCTTTAGTTCTATCTAAACTGTTTATATTTCGTACCGAAACTTTTATTATGTTTTCATTCAGCTTGTCCCATAATATTGTAAAACTTATACGTTTTGATATAATTGATGAATTAGTTATTGTTAAAATTGTTTTTATTTATAACTTTGTTTAAATATCCATATTTATACACTTCTGTTTTTCACTCGTGTCTTTCCGCTAACGATCGGGTCATAAAGATGGTTTCCGTATCGAAATATCGATTGACTTATGAGAACACATGATTCAAGCTAATCTTAAATCTTATCACACTAGAGTTAACTATTCAAATTTCAACCTATATTATTTACACTTTACAATATTTATTATTTAATACATACATTTATACCAATTCCATACTAAAACTAATTACATTTTATAATCGTTTTCCCAATAAGAATAGTGAAGTTTGTTGTCACTAGGTTAATGAAATTAAATCTTTTGCCTTTTCATTTATTTTTTGTCAATGTAAGTATAGTTAATATTATTATTATTATTAAAATTGTGTAACAGTTAATTCTAATAATTTATGTTGGTTAATCAAAGTTCCAAAAGTCCTGAATGTTCAATTATCTACTAATTTGTTGAATTACAATTTTGAGGTTAACCTAATTTAAAGCTTTGTTTACTAGCCTACATGGCTCTTTGATTGTTTCATCGCTTTTTCACTATTCTTTTTATGTTTTAACCAGAACCAGATATTTATAAATTACAATTGTTTAACTCCCTCTTCTACAATAAAAAATGTTACAAAACATTTATGGAACAAGTATATTGAAAATAAATATTGATTCTATAATAATTACTCCTTAGATAGACAAATCATATTGACAATTGGTGTTTACAGCTGGGCATAATATTGATTCAATATTTTGAGTATAATTAGTACATTTTAAGGGAAACCACATTTTGTGAGAGTGAATCATGAGAACATTCTTCCCATCTTGTTCTAAATTAGCTTTATATGCAATAGCAGCTGCCACACCCTTCCCCACTGCCCCCAATACTTACACACTTAGCTTGCTCACACTAAACACTTTTAGATAGCTTAGATAAAAAAAAATAACAAGGAAATTCTGAACATCTTCTTTCTCATGATAAATTTTCAGAAATAATGATTCAGTCGTTTAACTCCATTCAAACATACAAAATTTCTAAAAGTTAAAAACTTACTGTGTGCAGTTATATTGTAACCCCGCTCCATTAATTTTAACTTGACAAACTGAGTATATACAAAGTTTGTGACATTTAAAATATTAGTGAGATTTTAAATAACAAAATCTGTTAAAGTTCAAAATTATTCATGAAATAATAGTAAAACCAATAAAACTCTAAACATTCCTACACATTAAACTCGTTTAATTTGAGCTTTCAAGTAACAAAAATATTGTTGTCATCTGATTCTGTATTCATTAAAAAAAAACAAAAAAATCAGCTGTGTATTGAAAACATTTTAACAGTCTTAAAAATCAATTGTTTATTGTTGCTAGGCAATTATATTCACATATGTTTTTCTACTATATAAAGTAAAAATCAAGTTAAATGGCTAAAACAAGTTAAAACTAAATCTCACATGGATGTCACTTCAGACTACTCTCCCATAAAATATGTCTTTAGATTTATGGGTGAGTTAGCATGTGCAGCTGTAAGAGTGCTAAGACGTGATTTCACCAATTGGAAAGGACAGGTTTGGACTTTAAATAATAATGTGTTTGTTAACAGTTTGATGACTGTCAAGTACAATCATCCAGATTTCAAGGACGAAGAGGAAAAATCTAATGAATTAACTAAGAAAACATCAACTGAAAACATAAGGTAAATATAGAAAACTCAGTATATTGTTCAAAAAATGTTTAAATATTAAGAAGCAAATTAAATATTGTTTATGTAGTGGTATAAACGACTATCATAACTCTCTTTTCTATTAGACATTATTAATTAATTGTATCCTGATGTAATTAATTAAATTGAAAGGATAATCTGATATATTTCAAACTCTACTTGCTATATAAGTAAATCAATGAATTCAAGTAGATTTAAATGACTCAAATAAAATGTATTAACACAAACTGATAAATGGACTGAATAGATACAGAATAATTGTTTGACTCAATTGAGTAATGTTTAGTAGTCTTTGATTCACTTTCATTGAAAAAGAATTTGTACCTCGGTCTAGCTCAGATGTAGCACAATAAGATTTGACATTGATATTTATAGTTTATATTTTAAAATGATTAAGATTTGAAATGTTATCTCATTAATATCTCAGGGCAGCCACTCGGCTTGTCATGAACAAACTATTCATAAAAGCATTCATGAATTTATTAATGGATATTAAAAATTCTAAATTGTGTCTATTTTGGTTTTGAATTTAAAAGGAATGGTTTTTTTTAAAGTTTCTTATATTTTTTAGGAAGTTCACTGTACTACAATATTTTTTATTGCAAAAGATACCAATTTCTGCTTTTAAAAATCACTGAATTTACTACTGGATAGTTAGTTTAAAGACACATTTTTAACTGGTATCACTTTTTATAAACACAGGGACGCATTGGCTTTTTAACGTTCTTGCAGATCGTGTTCAACTCTTGATGGCGTCGTTTTTCATTGAAACAGACCCGCCGCTTGAATCATGGGAAATTTACATGTCTTGCTTTGGGATTGGTTGTAGCCTCCCACGTGACGTCTTAGTAATTCATAATGGCTTCCCAGAACGTTGCATTTAGTCAAAGTAACACTTTATTTATATTTAGATTATAATTATTGGTGATATTATTTGATTTGCATATGCCAATATTATTATTTTTAACTAATTATCTACTATACCGTGTATAACGAAATAGCTCGGATGATGGGTCTAAACGTATTTGCATTTACATATATCAAGTTTGATTAATATTAATATCTATACTTAATTCTCTAACTATCAGTTAATATTTTGGATTCATAATTTAGAATTTCCTTATAATTTGACTTTACTACATTACATTATATTCTGGCCTTATATCAAAGCCCACTAAAGAATACCGTTGAGGGATGGGCTTGTGTACACCGAGACCTTGAACGCTCCAATCGCCATAGTGCGACGTTAACACGTTTTCCCCGCGCTTCTAACTGACTGCGGCTGACTCAACGCATTTATAATTCTTTAAACTGTACGATCAAGCCTCGAGCAGTATATACCAGGAGTGTTCGAGGCTAGTAGATATGACAACGCTGCGCGCCTATCCTATTGGCCGCCTCGCAACGGTATTCTTTAGTGGGCTTTGATATAGAGATATATTTACATTTTGGTTTATTATTATAGGTTGTACAGACTTCAAATTCTCCTATTTCTTATGACTTCTGTTGCACCTGGCCGATGTACTGTTATCGTACTTCTAATGCATTAGTTTGTAATTGTAAAATGTTTCTATCAGGGTTTAGATAGTTAACTAAAGAATGATTAAATAAATAAGTGAATAATGCATTTGATTGATGTTTTGTGTAGTGGTTATGTTAAAAGATAAATAGTTAATTTGGATAAGTCTGCTTTGGCTAGATTTAGTTTTCTAATCATAGGTTTTAATGTGATAATTTAGTTTAGTTAGTCCTAAGTTCAACGATACATTTTACATTGATTTAGTTGCTTTGGTATTTTAATCTTGATATAATATGGTTACTTTTATTATTTGGAAAGGTTTATTTCTGTTTCTACGCTTATGCCTGGGTAGGTTTAAACTGGGCTGGTTTATCAGCTGTTCTAGCTAGGGTTATGTGTTTGTTTACATTGTAGGTCAATGAACTTTGGCCTAGTGTTGAGATAATTTACATCGGCTATTAAAATTTCATTAGATGTAATTTGAAACGTTATACGACTATCATTAGAATTGAGGTTAGGAAATAAATAAGACTGAATTGAGCAGCCAAAACACACTCAACAGAAACACTAACAATTCACTAAACTATTTGCAAACCATTGCTGGTTGAAATCATATTTGAAAATTATAGAAGAGTTTGATAGACAAACTGCTAGTCGCCAGTGTGGGAATGAATAATTTAGTTTGTAGCCTTGATATAATAGAGTTACTTTTATTATTTGGAAAGGTTTATTTCTGTTTCCACGCTTATGCCTTACTGGGCTGGTTTATCAGCTGTCTTATTTATCTAACCCCAAGTTTTATTTATCTATCAACAGGATCCCGTACCCTTTGCCACACATAAACATTAGGGTGGGCCGAAAAGAGATATTTTTTAAAATTTGGGATTCTAATACAGTACAACCTGTCATATTTGGACTAATGTGGCGACCGACCGATCCGGATATGGAAAAATCCGGATATAGCAAGGTCATTTATAAATCGCCAAAGGGCTCAAAACAATGAAAGCCATTATTGTTGAATACTATTTTTAGATGTTTCAAGCGGTTTGGACCTGTATTTACTGCACCACAATGTACTATATAGGCTAACAAATTGACGTTCTGTACACAGCCATAGACTATTGGTAATTAAAAATAAGCAATTAAATAAAACAGTTTACATTGTAAAAACACAATTTTAATTATTACAGTACAGTAATTAAATAATTACAGCATATAATTAAATATCTAAAGTATGTTTAAAGTATGTAGGTACAGTACTGTACTTATAAACACACTAGCTTTAAAAAAAATACCGGTAGGCTTACAATTCGGCAAATTTTATATTTAATTCAAATATAAATTAAGTTTTACTTACAGTACCGTAAAGGAACGCTAATGGCTACATCAGTTTTTGAAAAAGTTGTGATTTTCGGGAAGAGAGTCATTGACCGTTTCAAGGTCACAGCCAGCTAAGAATAGACTAGGCACAGTGCACAAACATTATACTAGCTGCAATTTTCACTTTTCCACCCCATCCGCCACACAACCAAAATACGAAAATTTGTTTGGAGATACGTCCGGTTATGGGAGGGTCCAGATGCGACAGGTCGTACTGTATTGAAAAAATGGTGCCTTTCGGAATCCCGATTTTGAGAAAAATAATAGCGTTTTAAGGTCTTAAAGACATAAAACTTAAAATTTGGTAAAATTTACAAAAAAAATCACCTTATATAACTTTTTTCAAAAATTGCCTAAACAAAATAAAACTGGAAAAATAATGAATATTATAGTTTTTATACCTTTTTATAGAAGGTCTTGTTTACTCGTAATCGGAAATAGCTGGTAATCAAGTCGTAGTTTCTCGTGATAGATAGTAAGTGTAACGTCAGCGCGCATGGGAAACTCTAATCTATTTCCATTAGCAATGTGGATAGGAAAGAAACAATTAGGATTATGAAGAGCGATTACAGAAAAGAAATACAGTGATCTAAAGTATCCACTGTGGTTTAATTTGCAGACCCTTCACTCTCAAATCCTGGTCTCAACAAGTCATTTGATGAAAAATTAATTAATATAATGATGCAGATGCATCTACTCCGTCAAACCCTCAAATGAAAGTTGAGCTACCTGCACTCCTCATAAAAAGCGACAGATTTAGAATATGTGACAGAGCAACTGCTACTATGACGTTTAGTGTTTTAAAAGATCTTAGACTGATTCATGAGACGAATGCAAACCCTAGTAATCGATATATGGTCTAATGTAATTTTACTGTAATTATTTAGTTCATTTGAGACTGAACTGAAAACCTCTGTATTACCTACAGGTTTTTTTTATTTTTAAAGTAAATTATTGTAAATTATAGTTATTGCAATTTAAAACAAACTTTAGTGATATTTCCTGATGTGATACTCACTTAAAATTCTTACATGCTACTTATAATTTTATAGGTTTAATGAACCAGCGGATGAAGACACAGAATCAAATATCAGAGATGATCTGCTTCCCGAACAACTCCTTATGTCAGTTCAGACAGAATCAACAGCTGATTGGTTATACAAAACAAAACCACAACGACAATGCTTAGAGTTAGTCTTGTAACTTAACACCTTAATACATTTAAATGTGGGCCACATTTTTCTCTCTTAAACTAACTTTCTGCAATGAAAAATTAACAAAAATGTTTAGAGAATCTACTTTCAATAATAATTTTTAACATATTTATTTGTCTTGCATTATGAATTCTGAAGTACTATGGTTAGTTCATAATACTTTTAAGATTGATAAAAACAAATCATTTTATATAAAAAAACAATTTGTTCTTGATAAAACTTCACATTACAGAATGACATTGTTAAAGCTGAGCTAAATTATGTTACACGACTAAACACAATCATGCAACTTCATGGGCAGATCTAAAGGGAGGCTGTGGGGCTGCAGCCCCCTCCTTCTGGTTATTATAATTTGTTTAATCCCCTAAGTGGCAGCTGCTTAATTGAGTAGTCTCAGACAACACAACTTGTATCAAATATTTCACCCATTAAACATTATCTAACCTCAATAAAACAAAAACCATTGGAAAGGAAATGTTTTAAACTTTAATTTTTGTATTTACAAATTTTATCATAAACGTATATTTACATCTGTAATCATCGTTGTAAAATTGTTGTTGTCTAAATCAACTGATGCCGCGCGAGAAAGCACAAGGAATTAACTCAAAGTCGTTACTTTTTAAGTCACATAACCGTTAGACAGAATTTGTTTTGAGAAGAAGATAAATAAGGACACCATTGGATTCGTCAAGGTTTGAACTTTCTACCACTGCCTTCCAATCATTTGCACTCTTATAGCTTCTGAAATATGATTTTTTCTGTAAACCCTTCCAATTGGACAGTTTTCAACCAATGAGAAAGCACATTTTGCAATCGATGTATCTAATTTATAATTGATTTATCTAATGTAATTGATGTATGTTTTTAAAAATCGAGACATTTGTATAATGATTGTTATATATCGATTTGAAGTGCAAGTTTTATATTTTCGTTTGATGTAAGGAAAACCTGATTTGGTGTTCCGATGCTATATGGGTATTTCCATGAAATACATACATTTTTTCTTGCCCTAGGCGTTAGCCATTACCTTTTCGCATTGTCTACAGCGTGACGTCTGGCTGGAACTGTATAGCCTGCTATTCGTTTGTAAGAGTTTTTTTTAGTTGTTCTAATTTAGTGAAACAAAGTGAAATAGCCTAAGTTTATGAAATAAAGTCATTTAAATGTTCAAGCATACAGTTCAATTCTATGATTTATTATCTACAATGTAAAGGAAATATTCCTAAATTTCTATTCATAATAGTTGCTCTCTAAAAATGCTTTTTCCAGCACTGAATACCAAAAAATTATTCCATCCCGCCCAGACCCCCCAGGAGATAGACTCACCCTTGAAAACCGGCTGGATCCATCCATGTTCAACTTAATGAAATTGGCACAGTGCTGGTGAATTAAAGTCATCAAAGCTTAAAAATAATTAAGCCTCTGAAAGAATAGAACCGTGTTCTTACTAATATTTATGACTTCTACATTAATCAAAATCATAGCTGGTCATTGATCCTCTTTGGTTCCGAGACAATAGAGCCTCAAAGAAAAAAGTGTTTGTAATCTTAAGGGATGAGGAGGGTTGGAGACAATCTCACCACTCTGAGCTGATAAGGAAATAAGAAAGGATTACCAAGCTAAGTAGTACAATAAACCTACAATTGATGTACAAGAGAATACATTTCTAGTGTACCTTATCTTCTCAAAGTAATCAGAAGTGAATTTTTCCTCATTTTAACCATATACAATTAGATTCTTATGGATTTGGAAAAGTATAGAATATCTTTAAGAATTGTGATTAGACAATTCATTTATAATTTATGGCAATTTTAACGTTAAAAACATGGAAAAAGAAAATGATCCAGGTGATAAACAGACAGTTACATACCTGTGACAGACTGATAGGAGTGTTATTCTTCCCATTGTAACCACGGAACCAGCACAGTTTGTACAAGTTAGTCAAACAGTAAAGTGCCCAATTTATTATATATTTTTTTTTTAAATTTTGTTGATAACATGTACACGATATTATTAAAAAAATATAGAGAATAATTATAAATTAACAAAAGGTTGTTTTCTCTAAAACCAAATTTTTTTATACATTTTTAGAAAACATAATGTAAATATCTAATTGTAAGTTTATTTAATATTTTTACTTTTTTGTTAAGCAATTCATTATTAAAATTCAAGATTAATATGATTTCTTTATGTTGCAGGAAAAGCATTAACTATGATGTAACACATCTACCAGAAGATGAATTAATATCAAAACAACAGCTGAGCTGTGTGGAAACGGGTTTGGTTACCAACTGGTTGTACTGTGTTCCTTGAAAAACTATGTCTGAGCAGAAAACTTGTACTAGTTGTATTTAACAATAAATTTATTAATGACAAAGGTATGTTTAAGTGTTTCTTCTGTTCTTTAAAACTGTTATAGTAGATTAATAAAAGGGTTACTTATATATAAAAGTGTTATTAAAATTGTTCCTCCAAATCGTTTATGCTAGCTGTAACTAAAGATTTGGTCAAAGGTATGATTATGTACCGTACCCACGAAAAGCGTACATTACTAATCACTAAAGCAACATCTTGATTAGAACCATTGATCATACAAATTTAACTAAATAGGAGACTTTATGAGAGTTATTTAGAGAATTGTTTTAGCACTGCCTGGGACTACAACAGTGGGCTGGAACTACATGAGTTTGGCCTCTCAAACCTGTCAGAAAAATTGCATCCCGTTTCCAATTCACCTGGTGTTTTATTAATGCTAGTATTCTCAGTAACAATTTTTTATCTCTTCTTTTCCTGCACTCTAAACATTGCTTTTCAATTTTTCTTCTTGAAAAAAATTAAAATACCATACTGTAAAATTGCATCATAAAAGGTGGTCAAGTTACTAATATGCTACGACACCCATAAAAGGAAAACCAAGCAGTGGGGTGAAGAAATATATCTTTTTCTTCTGAATTCATGTAACTGATCTGATTCATACTTATGAGCAATCATGATTAGATCTGAAATCTTCTCTTTAATTTACATTATTTTGCAAGAATTATTTTTAATTTAAAAAATATGCAGAGATTTATGTCAGTACAATTTAGGTTGGATTACGAACTACAGTCGGGAGCACCAAATAAGGCGGGTAAGAATTTTTGCGCTGTTGTCAGATCGTGCAAGCTAAGAAAAGTAGTCTGTTACCAGACCAAGTAGTTTTGTCGAGGCGTAATCGGCTTTGCTCTCCTTAGCCGTACGTGACTCCATTAAGCGTTTTTAGAGGAAAGATGTAGGATTCTACCCATCTCATTTTCTACCTGAAATATATTTTTACGTAATTGTACACAACAGCGCAGAAATTCTCACCCGCCTTATTCCGTGCTCCCGACTGTAGGTTACAATATTAACAATTGGAACTACACTGTAGCTAACCTGATTAAATGTTTGTGGTTTCGTTGGATCATAAACTCGTCCTCGAATTCGTATACCAAGCTGTTCATCCTCCTTTTTAATTACAGGAAGATCAGGAGCTCGTGATTGTTGCTTTTCTCTCACAGCAATTATGTCATATTTTGACCAATCAATATTTGGAACCTATTGTGTAACAATAAGAAATTTTATATTAGGATATTTTTGTAAGATTTTATCATTGATCTCTAAGTCATACATTATATCCTTCCCAAAATTTTATATTTTATAATGTTATATGATAATAAATTTCCCCAAATTTTGTAATTATTAACTTCATTATTAATAATTTACAAAAAGTATAAATCATGTATATTTCATATCAATAATTTCACCTCGTAAATAAACAAATATATCAGTAATTATTAATTATATACAAATTAAATCAATCAATATGTAAATAATTTTTTATTTATTTGGTGAGTGTTGCCTAAATTATAAGAAAAATTAATTTAAAAATGGAGAAGGGGAATGTGATAGAACAGTAGCTTGGAGGAGATATTCAGATTTAGACTTTCAAACCTACAGAGTAGTGTTAAAACCAACCAATAGTAACAACACTCACAACGATCAGTGTTTGTTATGTTTTATATAGTAAGAAATTAGACAATAATCTCAATTAAATGAGTGCATTTAACAATATCAGATTTCCAAGCAGTAAAAAAAATATCTTTCAAAAGTCTAACATAGCAAATTTAATCCAACAAACTATTATTTTTACTAAAAAACAACAGCAAACATTTATAAACAATAACAGTTTTTAATTCTAGTAATCAACATTTTGTTTTGTTAATTAAAATTGTATATACCCATGTATCATGAATTGATCCAGATTTTTTATTACAATTTACAAACTTTGCAATGCAGTAAAGGGCACATTAAAAATGTTTAAAAAATAATTATATTATTGAATCAGTTACTTTGTTTTGACCTTAGTAATTTGAAGAAATAATCACGCCTTTGTTGGTCAAATTATAAAACTGATTTCACATTTCACTAACACTTCTTAAAATATGACAGCTAAGAATTTAAAATTATATTAAACACTACAGAGATACTAATCGCTAAAAAGGAAACATTTTCATCCCTAACAGTTTTTACTTGGTAAAAATAATAAAACCGAACATTTTAGATAGTAAAACTGGCTGTTATTACATTTTAATTAATAAACAACTGAAAGAAAAATGTACATAAATATGTATAGAAAAAAATAAAGAATTCAACAATGTAATCATTTTTTGTACACACGGTGTTGCAAACTTAGGGATCTGCAATAAAAAATCTGATTGTACTTTTTACAATAATTGTCAAATGATTTTGTATGTATGTTTGTATTACTTTAAACCAGACCAAAGAGATGAATCTCTATCCTTGTTCCTTCTATGGAGGACTGAAAGAAAGGGGTGGGAAATGGTACGATACAGTAGAACCCGGTTATCCAAGTTTCCCGATTAACCGAAGCAAATAAAAAAAAAA